>ML789517.1:242219-263041 GCA_009831015.1 Picea engelmannii | reverse complement strand
CCACCTTTTTCGACTGGCTCAAAACAGTTTTCTGGCAATTTTGGCAATTTACTATTTTTAGCAGGTTTTAACTTCCGGGGCCATTTTGAGGGCCTAAATGAAGGTTTTTTGAGATCGAGGTTCTCAATGATAGCTGAAGGCATATTGAGCCCCCAAAATGAATCTCCTCGATGATACCTTTCCAACGATCTATCACACGCCTAAAACATAGATCGTATGCAAAAGTTACGACCCCGGGAAGTTGATGTACTAACTTACCCAAACGGGGCCCACATGACTTTTGGCGCTTCATCTCCTAGGGTTAGGTTTTTGGATGTATATTACTTTTGGCATTCTCTTCTATTGTAAAAAGGCCTCTAGAGCCTCATTGTAATCATCTTCTCATGGATGCGAGTAGCAACCACATCTCTTCTCAGAGATAAGCTACCAGCGCCTTAGCTAGTTTATTTACATTTTGTTTGTAAGCATATTTCACTCATTTGTTATTAATGAAATGAAGTCTTATTTCCGCTGCATCTCTGCTTTTATGTGTATTTCTGTATTTCATTGTGTTCCTACGTAAATCAGGATCATTCAGAGTCAAAACATTGGGTTTTGATGACCTCAGGGACATGTATAAAGATGATCCGGATTTCAAGGAGGCATGAAAAGCAGTTGAGAATTCAATTCTTAGAGATAGAAGACAATGGACGGAATACATGATTCAAGAAGGATTGTTTTTTAAAGGTAATCAACTTTGTATTCCAAAATTCTTCATGAGGGAGAATTTGCTGAAGGAGAAACATAGTGGAGGATTGACAAGACACTTTGGTCATGACAAGATGTTCGAAAAGCTGAATGAGTCATATTTTTGGATGGGAATGCGAGCATACGTCAAAATATTTGTAGATAAATGAAGAATTTTTCAGCATGCGAAAGGATAGAGACAGAATGCAGGATTTTATCAACCATTTCCCATACCTGGGAGGCCGTGGGATGCAATCAACATGGATTTTATATTGGTTTTGCCAAGAACACAAAGAGGATTTGACTCAATCTTTATGGTGGTGGATAGATTTTCCAAGATGGCACACTTCATTCCATGTCAGAAAACCAGTGACGCAACTCACATTGCGTATCTGTTTTTCAAAGAATTCATTCGACTTCATGGCTTACCAAGGAGCATAGTTTCAGATCGAGACACTAAGTTCGTGGGACATTTCTGGAGAACCTTATGGAAGAAGCTGGGAACAAATTTATCATTCAGTTCAACTTATCATCCTCAGACGGATAGATAGACATAAGTCATAAACATAAGTTTGGGAGACTTGCTGAGGAGCCTGGTGACAGAACACCACAGTCAGTGGGACAACATATTACCACAGGCGGAGTTTTCTTATAACGACTTAGTTAATAGAAGAACAGGGCAGAGTCTGTTTCAGATTTTCTATGGCATGTAGCCAAGGGGAATTTCTGAATTGAGAGATTCAGAAAAGAATGCGACTAGGAGTGCTAGTGCAGAAGATTTTGTAGAGGCGATGAAGGAACTTCACAACCAGGTGAAGGAGCATTTACAAAATTCAAGCCAGGAATATAAACGAAGAGCAGATCAACACAGGAGACAACTTCAATTTGAAGTGGGTGATTTGATTTTGGCACATCTGAGAAAGGAAAGGCTCCCAAAGGGAACATATAATAAACTGAAGATGAAGAAGATTGGACCATGTAAGATCTCGAAGAAATTTGGGGCAAATGCCTATGAGATTGAATTACCTGATGAGATCGAAATTTCTCCGATATTCAATGTCTCAGATTTGTACCCATACAAAGCTGAGGAAGCAGGAACAAATGATTAACAGTCAGAGGTTCAGTGGAAAAAGTAGATGCCAGTTGCAGAAAAGCCGCAGATGGAGCGCATACTGGACAAAAGGGTTGGCAAGAAGACTAGACGAAGGGAATACTTTGAATACTTGGTCAAGTGGAAAGGACATCCAGTTGAATATGCCAACTGGGAGAATGAATGAGAGATTCAAAAGAATGGATAGACCGTGCAAGAGCTCATGGATAGGATCCCATGAAAATTTTCAAGCAAGGGAGTATGATGCAGAAGCATTGCCAACGTCAAGCGAGCGTGGGGAAAGTGCAACATAATTTAAGCACATGATGAATTGTTTATAAACTTTTGAAGATAAATGCGCCAAAACTTATATGTGATAGTTAAGGAGAGGCGTATTAATAGATTTTAATCAGACCTTGAGCGACCCGCTCTCGTCTGAAGGACTAAGAAGGCATTTATGTTAGTAGGTAGCTTTAACGCATAGATTAGACAGTTTATAATGAGAGAGGGAAAACGGAATATAGACACCCTCATTGTGTATTATAACATGAGAGTGGGAAGAGAATAGAATAAAGGAGAGCAGAGAGCTGTGTGAAGACACCCATGTACAGAGATTTGAATTAATAGAGAAAGATTTGACTCAAATTCATGGTACCGGGTTTGTTCTCTGTGTATGTATATTGAATGTTATGCTCATGGTTTTAATTTTTCTATCATACAATTGATTTTATGCTATGTATGAATGATTTCTTGTTGAGTGTTTGAAATCTGAGAGAGAGAGAGTAAGATGAATGCGTTTAAATTGTTTCTCTATCTGAGCAAGAGTTCCTGCAAGGAGTGCAGTTGAATTGTCTGTAAGGAGTACGTTGACAAAGGGTTCAGAGGTTTGTCTCTGAAATCTTAGACTAGATAGTTTTTGTTCTCATTCACACAGAAGTGCAGTCAGGCACATGAGCTGTGCAAGGAGTGTGTAGGCCGAGGAAAATCTCAGAGTTTCGAGCCTGAGGAAAGTATTGAGAGACTGCTGCTACAGAGTGTGTGCAACATTGAAGAGTGTTCAACACTTCGAGTGTTTGGAGGTTTCCGCAAGGAATGCGTGCAAGGGTCTTCTTTAAGACTCAAAGTTGTGAGAAAGCTCAGGAAGGATAAAGCCTTTGAAACTATTGAAGGTAGTACAAGAAGTTGGTGCATTTGAGTGATTAGAAGGCATTGAAAGTTTGTGCCACAAGTGGATAAGTCCAGGGAAGAATCCTTGGTTCACTTCACAGAAATTGTCAGAGGGAAGAAACAGATGGTCGAAATTCTCTATAGAGAATTAGCAAAATCCCATCATCCGTTCGATCTGACAAATAAGTGAGGAGGTTACTATTGGGTTTCTAAGGTGCAAGCTTAGAAGATTGTGAACCGTCGGATGTTCACTTAGATACCCGTCATCCATCTGACCTGACAGGAGTTGCATGGGGTTTAAACCCTCTCAAGCCGAGTGAAGGTCCCGAAAGGTATCGGGGTATCGAGGTGTCGGAGTTCAAAATATCAGAAGTCCTGTGGACATGAGATCAGGTAAATCCAAAGTGAAAACCCCAAAACAAATCAGAACCGTCCATCTGTTGGGACACATGGTAGGGATCGACAGTCATCGGCATCTCGGAAGTCTAGAGACCAAGAGTCTGAGACCTTTTGAGTCTCAAAACAGTGAAAGGGTCACAGTCGTGGATCTAAGGAAGGACGCATGTTGCATGATCATCCAAATCGGAGATTCAGGCAATGAGACTCACATAAGTGAGCGGTTTGACTTTGCATTTGGTGAAGTCTGAGGTTTTATCTGAACTGTCCATCTATTTGGGACGTGTGGCAGAAATCCGAGAAGTCGGGGTTCAACGTTTCGTAAGTCCCGAAGACAGGGAACATCCACATTTCGGAATTACGAAATCCGAAATCCCGATAAGTTGGAAATCTCCATTGGGAGGGGGGCCAGCTGTCGTCATGCCGGGAAATTGGAATTCAAGAGATCGAAAGAATCGAGGACAAATGCATTTCAGCATTTGAAACCACGAAGTTTCGAGGGATATCCGAAGCCATTGATTTAGTAGACGATCACGACCGTTGATCTTGTTTACGGTGGAAGGGGTTCCTAGTTGACGTCATATTGAGATTCGGAGGATCGGGGATCCTGAGGACAAGGGGTCAAATACCTCTCGACATCCGAAAGACCGAAATCCCGAAAAGAGGTAGGACTACGGTCATATAAGGCGAGGCCGTGTGGACCACGAGTCTATCCTAGAGGGCTAACTGAAGTTAAAGCATATCAGGATAGCGGAGATCAGGAAACCGGAAAGACAAAGTTGTGACCTCAGGATTTCGAAACCCCGAAGCCCGAAATTCCATTTTTCTATCGTGAAGGGAACAACGATCAGGCCTAGAGGCTGCGAGGAGCAGAAAAGACCTGTGGGTTAATTTTAATAGAGATTCCAGTGGAGAATCAAAGGAGCCACTCCGACTCGAGGGTAAAATTTGAACGAACCTTAAGACCGAGAGGTCAACGTAGAGGCCTTTGCCGAGGCAAAGGGTGACAACCTGCGTCATAATTTTAGATAATAAGCCTCTTCGAGGGGGAAACCTCCTTATACACCACATAAATTCCCAAATACCAAATGATTCCAAATGAAAATGTCTCTTTGGTATATATAGGAGGCTAGGAGGTACAATTACAACTAATGGACCCAAGAGGACATAAATAAAATAACATTACTAATGTAATATGCCCCAATTAAGGGGTAATGTGCCACTATTTAGGGATTAACAACTCGACATATTAATAAAAATATTGTAATCGTCTGGTTAAAGAATAGATCGTACTCATACTCTCTATTTCAATTTCTGGAAATAACTTTCCAAATAGAGTGATTTTGATAGCTTAGAGTTTTCTTACTTAGTATTCATATATTTTTCCAACACCTCATAAACTTATGAGCATTCTGATTGACAATTAATGTACACCAATTTAATAAATTAAATTGACAGACATGGCCACCCCCACATGTGTGAGTAATAGGGGATGACATGGCATCCACTAGTACCATGGTGGTCAATAAGTGATCCGAAAAGATATTTTAATGACTATGGTTGAGTTTTTAAATGCATGTGATTATTAACCATTTAAGAAGCTAATGAAAGAGGATGAAGATGAGAGAATATATCACAACCATAATACAAAATACAGATCTGAACTGAAGCAATAAGAACAACAAACCATAACACGAGAAGTGATAACGTAGTTTGGCACAAAATTGCCTACATCTCCGAGCCTTTGTCTCAGTGGGGGAGGCTTCTTTATTTATGTTCAAAGCTAAAAAATTACATTGCAGCAGTGCCATTAGGCTACAATACTGATCTAGTCATGTTCTTCCAGATCTTTAGAACCCAACAGAAGAAACGACACGCAAAACGGATGACCGGAGCTCCCAGAAATGGCCCACAAGCGTCTGCTCCTCAACAGCTTCCTTGCATAAAAATGGCTTTGGCTTGGCTTTGCTTCAGCATAAATCTACTCTGACTATCCTCCATGGCCTCAAACAAGCTTGGTTTTTATAGATCTGAAGTTGGTTATCCATCCCCAACTTCCTCCCAAAATCTGGGCTCAAAAAGAGTCCAATATCCCCCAAAATGGGCCAAAATCCTCGATTAACAGACCTGAAAATCAATAAAATCCACTAAACATTGGATAAAAACCCACTTTATGTTTAAATTTAGGCTTTATCCCCCTTGACTGGTGTGCTCCCCCTTATTATGGTCATATGCTGCTTGTTTATAGAACCGTGTCCCTTCCCATGCACCGAGCCCGTGGTTATGGATCCGAGTTACATGGAGGAAGGTGCCATAAAACGTGCGCTGGTGGTTTAGTTATGCGCCCGCGCCCTTTTGGTGGTCACTTTACATGATAGAACCATAGGCTGGGGATTATCTCTATCCCCCTCCATGCCAAACCTATACATACAATAAAACATATATATTATAATGTTTGTTTGTTTACACAAGCAATAACATGGGACGTTGGTTGTTGGAAATTTCCCAAAGCTTGGCGCCTACCAAGAGGTTATGGGTTTGAATCCCATGGGCTCCAAAAATTTTGAAACCTTCCACTTCCACTAATGACTGGGTGCCACATGGCTGCCCATGCCCGGGCCACGTGGCACCACCACATTTTCCCGAAAATTGACAAGTGTCACTCTGCCATTGGACCAAGTGTGCATCATTTTCCCAGTCACCTGTCACCTGTGCTGCCACATGTCACTTATTCCACTACCACATGTCACCTCCAGAGAGTGCCACATCACCTTTTGAATGTTGACTTTTTTTTTACTTTTTAGTTGTTTGGGAAAATGGTTAGAGTGTGATAACTCTCGCATACGACGACTGTTTGATAAAGTGAATATATGGATGGAATCAGTGTGACAAGATGGTCGCAATGAACTTGGTTTCATCCAATTCTGAGAAATTTCATTTTTGAGCATTTTTGAGCCCTATGAGGCTCCTGGATCCGATTCTAGATCAATAAGGTAGGTCAACTTGCGAGAGTCATAAATTCTGCATGTGATCTCCAATTGAGGTTATTTTCGCACCATTGGAAATATATTGATGTGTACAATAGTTTCAAGGGGCTATAGTTATGATCACAAATATTCCCCCCCCCCTTCTCCCCCAAAATTGCATTTGATGCCTCAAAATGGCTTTGCAAGGTTCTAGACCGCAAATCTCCAAATTGGGACGTGCTACTAAAATTATCCCTACAAGCCAATTCCCCCAACTTTTTCACCCAAAAAGTACCTAGATATATAAAAAATTATATAATGATCCAATATGGATTAGAATTCTTCAATTAAATGAAATTATAAGGTAATAAAACCCAACTCAATCAACATTATTAGTTTTATTCCTATGTGCATTGATTTATTGGATTTAGAAAAAGAAAAACTCACTTGCAATAGATACATATACATACATACATATGCTTGGCACCCTAAGGTTTTGGAAAGATCACACGTATGCCAAGAGTTTGAACTATGGAACACCAAGGTTCAATGCCTGTGCAAACCAGTGTTCTACTACGCGTGCCAACCAATTTTGTACTATGCGCAAAAACTTGTAAAGTTTGCATGCATGCCAAATCCTCAAATATATTTAGTAATAATTGTAACCATTTTTTTAACAACCCAACTGATCATGGTTGAGGTTGTGGGTGAGCTCGCAAGGTTGCGACGATTTCCATGCTCTGGTAGAGATAAGAGGAATGAATGTGGATATGTAAGGGTTTATTTATTTATTAAATATGAGTTCATTTATGTTAAGTTTCAATGAGATAGATATTTATTTAGGGATTGTATCAGTTCTTGTTATGTTCTGATTCACTAGTTTTCAGGGGATGTTATGTGATCCAGATTATTTTCGGCACAAAATGAGAGTAGATATATAATAAAAAAATGCATAAAGATATCATAGATATCCAATAATATAACAAAAATGTATCAGAGATGCAACCATAAACATAGAGATACAATAATACATGATTTCCATTAATGAAAGAAATGTACAGAGACTGTAAAAATATAGAGTGAAAGACTCGCTAGAATGGTGGCATCTTATCTCTGAGAAGAGATGTGAAGGTACTTGAATTCGCAAGAAGATGATTACAATGAGGCTATGAAGGCCTTTTTACAATAAAAAGGAATGCCAAAAACCCTAGACATCCAAAATCCTAACCCTAGGAGATGAAGCGCCAAAAGTCATGTGGGCCTCATTTGGGTAAGTTAGTACATCAACTTCTCAGAATCGCAACTTTTGCATACGATCTCTGTTTTAGGTGCGTGATATCCCGTTGGAAAGGTATCATAGAGGAGATTAATTTTGGGGGCTCAATCATGCCTTTGACAATTATTAAGAAGATTTATCTCGAAAAAACTTTATTTAGGCCCTCAAAATGGCCCCGGAAGTTAAAAATTGCTAAAAATAGTAAATTACCAAAATTGCTAGAAAATTGTTTTGAGCCAGTTGGAAAAGGTGGGTGGCCACTGATATCCACCTGGATCATTATTTGAATATGAGAGACAAATTATATCAATATTTGAGCGTATTTTTGGTCTATGTTTCACTCTGAGCACGATATGACTTTTTGTGTAATGAAATGTATTTGAATGACTTTGAGATTAATGAATGAATCATGAAGCACCTTGTCTCTAGACATTATGGATTCCAGTCTAAATGTATGGTTGTTATGTATTGTTTTTCACATCACTCATATGGATTCTATGAATGAATGTGAAATGATTGCATTATTATGATTTGGATGTCTCTTGTTTGTACTTTTCCTTCATGATTTGCACACAACCTACAATATTTGTGATTCTGATGGTGTCTTGGGTGAGACCTTATTCATTCCTTGAAGATTTAATATGTCAATGTTGATGGGGTATTTTTTGGTAAATACTTTCCGACCCTAGGTTTCAAACCCTGAGCCAATAATTGGTTCCATTGTCGGGACCTGATGGTTTTGTACTACATTTTGAAGGAAGGACACGATGTGGAAACCTTCCAAGAAGGAGATAGAATAATGGATCTCTAAGAAGGAGGATGGTTTCACGTGACAAGAGACCAATAATATATAGATTCGCGTCAAGTGATGGAAAAGAAGGTACATATATTCATATTTGAATGAATTGTTTTTTGAGGAGTTTCCGTCTTTATTAAATGAGTGGATAAAGAGACATAAATATATCAAATCTATATGGTGAGCCAAAGAACCACCAGTTTGGGACAAAGAAGCAATCAATAGGTTGAAATATGTGGACAAGAAGTATACTAGAGCTATTGATTTTTGGTTTATATTGGAAAATAAGGGTATATCGTTGAGTTTGTAGTTGTATGTAGAAAATATTTCAGTAGCATTTTGTGGATCAAAATGTTATTCATAGATAAGTGTTTGATGTGCAAGGATTCTGACATGATGGAAAAGTAAACCCCTCCATGCAAAGGGGGGGATGGAAAGATGGGGGAAGAATACGAGATGATGTGAGATTGTATGGATCTAGAAGAGCATAGAATAAAAATATATGTGAGATATGCAAGAAGAGTCGAGAAACAAAGAAAATAAAATAATGGGTGATGATCAAGTAGTAGGATCTAAAATGAAGAGAAGAGAAACTGAGCCATAAGGGTATGTGGGAGAAACATTTGTGCTAAAGAGAAACACAAAAGAAGAGAGGTCGTAAAATAGACTTGGCATAGAGAAAGAGGCATTGATAGAAGATACAATAGGTAGT
Organism: Picea engelmannii; assembly: GCA_009831015.1. Taxonomy (NCBI): domain Eukaryota; kingdom Viridiplantae; phylum Streptophyta; class Pinopsida; order Pinales; family Pinaceae; genus Picea; species Picea engelmannii. The sequence continues at coordinate 253,912 of ML789517.1, read as the reverse complement.
GGTAGTAAAATTGAAGAAAACTAGGTCAGATCCCTTGGATAGTGAGAGATGTAGTCATATCATAGGAATATGGGGTGTAGGGTAGTAGCACCGATGCGACAGAGGATAGAGATGGATCCCTCCAAGAAGGTTTATAGATATTGGTAGTTATGAGGAGGCTTGTATGACTAGAGATATGAATCTCTTTTGGATATACCACCAAAGAATACATGAGAGTATGGAGGAACCCCGTCTTTGAACCACCCCCTTTTCACTTTTTTAACCAAGAAGAAAGAACTGAACAAGAAGTGTAGAGGGAAGAAATGTAGAAAACGAAAATTCAACAATAAGAGGAGTAGAATAAGAAAGTGTGGAGGTAAGAGAAGGAGAATATACAAGTGGAGTAGAGACTAAAGTCAACAATACTTCATCATATTTTTTAGTAACCAGTAGTAGTCAGATAGAAAGAGAAAGTTCCAAAATTCCATTTCAAATATGGCCAATTAGGATTCAACCCTTAAAATTCCCACTTTCATGGGGTGGGAAGAAATGATGCAGAGAAACATTGGTTCACATGTGAATCCATATGGTCTATGAAGAGAGTTATAAATGAGGCATCTAAGATTGTATAGCTAGAAAGAAAATTCATAGACAAATATCTAACATGGTACATGAAGTCCAAGTTTAATGCACCTATAGGACAAGTAAGATACCTTATAGAGATAAAGAGAGATATCTTAAGAGAGTTCCATAAATAGAAATTAGAATCCCAATGTATAATGGATATCAAAGAGATTAAGCAACAAGTTGGACAAAATGTGTGGGATTATGACCAGCATTTCAAGATCCAGTTGGAAAAATTGATGTTTCAAATCCAAGACATACAATATAGAGAATGGTTTATTGTTGGACTCCTACCAAAAATTCAATTCGTGATCACCTAGAAGAAAGTAATGAATCTAGAAGAAGCCATGGCGATTGCAATCTGATTAGAGTCTACACCAAGAGGTGTTGAGACATTGGTAGTGTTGGCATAGGTACAATCTCAACTAGTGAACCTCACCATGAAACTACAAGATATGGAAAATGTAAAGTTGGTGCATGAGAATTTTTGGTGAACATTGTTCCACGTAGAAGGTCACCATAGGAATGAGTGTCCTATGCTGGGAAGTTACGCAATGACTAGCATGCCAAATCCATTTTCTACAGGAACGCAAACTGAGTGGTGTGAGGTTTGTATATAATGGGGTCATATACATCCCCATTTCCCAACATTGTAGAAGTATCATAAGACTATACACACTCCATTCTATGTGTTTTTCAGATCCATGGGCCATGATGTGAAAAACTTTCGGTCATTGTATTTGATGAAGGAGAATATTGCAGATTCTTACTAGGTCCAAGAAGAAAATAAGGGTGGAGACTGCAAAGGGTTTGACTATGGAGGATTTGACAGAGGAGGATTCCAAGGAGGCCATAGAGGAGGATATGGAAGAGAAAGAGGATATGGTGGCATAGGAGGAAAACCACCTACCTATTTTAACTGTGGTGAGATAATCCACTTGTCGCAATTTTTTACCAAGATGCATGCATTGTGTGTATATATCCTCAATGCAGACCATGTCATGGAGGACTTCCTAGAGATATTGGAAAAATGGGAAGAAAAAAAGGGGCACTGCAACATGGTGATTGTTGAGCCACGTGAAGAATAAAAGTTGAAATAGGAATTTGATGTATGGGTAGTAACCTGAGGAGGTATCTACACAAGAGTCAACTTGAAGAAACAAGAATTCCCAACACAGTAGTTGGAAGGAAAAATCAGGAAAGAAACATAATCATTTCCTAAGTTTGACTTTGCATAAAAAACAAATTCCTACATGATGCAAAAAAGGCAATAGAAATACCTGTAGGCGACGAGCTGCGGCACATGGAAAGGATACATGTCCAAAAAAAGAAGTCATTGTACAAACCTCAATAGGAAATGAAAGAGGAATAAATTCATGATGAGTTGTGATTCAATGCGTAAGAAGAAGCATGAGGCACCACATGCCTTGAACCTAACTTAGAGAACCAGGTACATGAATTTTTGTGTTGTTATCTTAAGGTATTGGATGATCCTCTCATTACCAATAAATTAACCCACATGATGAAGAGATGCATGGGGAAAGGGGAGAATGTATCTATTATTTATACCTTGATACCATAAAGGGACATGTGTCACATAAACAGATGGAAGTGCATGGGTAAATAATTCAAGATGACAACTGAGCTAGGAAGTTATGAGATGGAAGGAGTTATGTTCGACCTAGGGTCTAATGTGAACATATTGTTGAATAAGTCACTGGAGTTGATGGGAAAAACAAAGTTGGTGTGGTTCCCCATTTAACTTAAGCTTTCCATCCAATACATAGTTTATCCCATTGGTAGGCTGGAGCAAGTGGAAGTGAACATTGATGGGGTAAAAACTAAAGAAGAAATTGAAGTGATCGATATTGTGGATGACTTAGATTCCTATATAGATGTAATTGAAATTGAATAGGAATTTGATAACAATGTCATACTAAATTTGAAGCAAAGAAAGATGTCCTTTGAGACAAACACTCTACGAGTCATTTCTCCAATGGATATGGACCAAGGTGATAGATACAATGAGACCGTAAATGAGGACGCACAGACTTCAATCATTGGGAACATATATAATAGAACATGATGCAAGGAAGACTATGTGAATTCGATAGTCTATAGAGAAATGAGCTGGAGAAGTGTCCATTCATATGACATGGATTCAGAGGAGGTGATAGCTATATGGAAAAATAAGTTATATGAAACTTCGACCAAGAGATGCACCTGAATCACAAAAGCTATATGCTGGGTCAGAATGGAACTACACGACTTACTAAGTTTTGATCATCTAACCTATTTTTCTAGTAGGAAGCTATAATAGTCTGAGAAGAACTATATGAACACAAAGTGAAAAGAACTAGATATGATCTATTCCTTGAAAAATTTAGACACTACTTACTCTGAACTCTCTTCAAGTTGTTTATTGATCATTCAATGCTCAAATAATTTTTCAATAAGCCAATGTTGGGGAGGAGTATATGATGATGGTTACTTCTATTATAATAATTTGAGTTTGAAGTAGTAGTCAATCTTGACAAACACAATGTTGGGCTCAACTATCTCTCGAGGATAGATTCAAGGGAAGTTGGAGGTAGTTTATATGATGAGTTATCTAACAAAAAAATCTTCAGGGTTGAAGCAATTCTAGATCAACTAGAAGAGATTGCATCATACTTAACAATAGGTCATGCATTGGAGGGATACACTCAAACATAGTGAATACAATTGGTGACCCGGAGAAAAAATTATCAGTTCTTCGCAGAGCACCTGTACAAGCTTGGTGTAGATGGGATCCTAGAAAGGTGTGTACTAGAACATGAGTGTGACATGGTCCTCTCTTAGGTGCATGAAGGAATTGCAGGGGGGGTGTAACGAAGGAAAGGAAACTGCAAGTGTGTGGGGTTATCGTGTCAGTTAGTATTTGAGGATGCTAAGAAATATTTCAAGTGCCACGATGTTTTCTAGTAGATCAGGAAGGCTTCAAGAAAATATGAATTGCCACTTTTCCTGGTCACCACACTATAGTCATTTGAAAAATGGGAAATTTATTTCGTTGGTCCAATTAATCCACCTGGATGCAGAATTGGAATGTGATACATTATTACCACAATAGAATGCTTGACCCATTTTTTAGAAGATACACCAGTGAAATATTGTACTATAGATATGGCTACATGCCTCGTCTTCGAAAATGTGATCACTAAGTTTGGCTACCCAAAAGTGTTGATGAGTGATTAGGGTGTGCATTTTTTGAATGACACCATCCACGCACTAACTCAGGAGTTCATGATCCATCACCAAAAGAGTACACCACATCACCCGCAAAAAAATGACATGGTCAAATAATTTAATAAGATATTAGAGAATGCATTGATTAAGGTATGTAACATACCATGCGATGACTGGGATCAATGGATTTTAGCAGTACTATGGGCATATAGAAAAATCTGCAAACAATTGACTAAGCATAGACCGGCAAGGAATGCAGAGGCTGACATATACACCACTCCATCCAACAATGAACATATTTCACCTGCTTAGGGATTTATCAATAGGTTCCACCATTTCGAATCAATTGTTTTGAAAACTTCATCAACCAACTAACAATGAAGTAATTTCGTGGGCTTGAGGATGAGACAACTAATAGTGTTGGGGTCCTACAGGAACCTTAAGGTTTTGGAAAGAACATGCGTACACCACAATTTGAAACTATTATCACTGAGTAAGCCTATTCAGTTCAGAGAGGGATATTTCTTGTCGCTTAGTCTTTAATAGATAGATTTTCTTGCTAGATTGATGGCTAGGTTTTTATGATTGAATAAAGTTTTATAGAGTTATGATGGAAAGAAGGAGAATGAGCTCTTGGGAAATGGATTCAACCTTTGAAAACGAATGAAAACAATGACTGGTAAGTGGAACTCTTCAAATAAACAAAGTCTAAGTAGGTGATGAACTTTCAGTTTTAAATTTGTTGTGTAGAGTGAAAGAAGAATGAAACATATAACAAAATCAAAGCACCATGAAAGATGAATTATGATAAGTTAAGAAAGAAACACAAAGTTTAAATAGTTTGAATCTAAAGCATCATTAAGATGAATTTCAGACCCTTTAATCTTGAATTTAAACAGATGAAAAGTAGTTGAAGAATTAAAAAACAAGATGTACATACAAATACTAGAGCACAGACTTCAGGCCACCACCATTAGAATCTTTGTCTTGAAAAGTTCTCGACTTTTGCATTTGTATTTCATTCAGATTCAAAATATTTTTACAATATCAAGAAAAATGTCCTTGCTTATGCTAACCTATTTTTACATCAAAAGTGATCATATATATAATATCCTATTGCCACACTAGGATACTAGGAGTCAAACTACTGCCACCTATAATCATGGATCTGGTTACATTGAAGGAGAAAAACTCCTAAACAACTTTACTAAAAATAGTAATTTCGATTTTGACCATCTTTAATGTAAAGCAAAAAATATTATACAATCATAGATCTTGAGAAAAATTCAAATATGATGTTGTGATGAGTCATCAGGTGCATATGGAGACCATTTCGAGGTTTGGTGTGTTTTTGGGTAATGCTGCCACCTTTTCATAGTAAACTAGAGCTAACGTTAAGAAAGTGCTAGCTACAACATTTGCGTAGCGCACTTGATTTTTCTTGAAACCTGTGCAAATTCTGGTGGAAACAACTTGCTAGAGACCTGTGCTTACCTAAAAAAATATATACCCATCACATCCTACCATTATTACTAACCATATGTGCTTATAGTACTTGCGTAGAAAGAGCTCGCTACACAAGTGATGTGTATGATAGTTTCTTAGACAAAACTGCAATTGTTCTTATGAGGTGGCTTTATGTTGTCATCCTTCTTTGAATCAGAGGTATAGGGAGTGAAAAATGTTTTTTTTTATAACACATATTGAACCTCATAACATCCTCCCTCTTTTTGTCACCATTGAAATTGCACCTTTGTGTAGTGAGAAAAATTCCAACAAAACATCCAAAATCCTATAGTGACTCTTTTCCCCAAAAAGACAAAATTGTGAGGTTTCTTCATTCATATCTCTGCTACTTCTGTGAGTAGTTCTAGCCTCCTTTTCTCTTCATCATTTAGCTTCATTTGTTTTTAGAGACACATGTTTTCCTTTCTTAATTTCAAGTTTCCTAATTGCCTAAGCAGTGTTTCCTTTCTTCTCAGTTTGGACTGGGCATTGGAAAGGGATACACAAACATCATCTATGGACGGTTTGCATTCTCAAAAGTGTTTCATTATTCTATCCTATGATATCCTCTTTTCTTCCTTGAGATGGATAATTTGGTCTTGGGATTCCCTTAACTACTTTTTGAGCCGTTTTATAGTTTTTTCTCCTTCTCCAGGTGAAGTGTGAGGTTTCTCAATTTCTACAGGCTGGTCCAGTGCATCTAAAATCACCTTTTTGGTTGAGGATAGTGTAAGAGGAGCTGTAGGTTTGGAAAAATCTATTTTTCTTAGGTATTTTCATAACTTCTATCCCTTGTGAGATTTCCTTCTTTGAAAATGCTTTAACTAGTGATGTTTGAACATCAGGAACCTTCTTAGTCAATTTCCTTTTCAATTCTTTTCTTTGTTGGTAGAATTGAGCTATGACATACTGAACCTATTTTAGTTAATTTTGCAACTCTTTGACTTCTTTTTCCCTTTATCCCAACTTCATTTGGTCTTCAACAATCTCTTGAGATAAAGGTTCAACAAAATCTATCTGCACTGTGGGTGTGGGTATCCTTCTAGCAGCTGACCTGGTGGTTGGTCTACTGTGTGTCTGTGTCTCCTTTGGCTCATCAGTGAACTATAGCCTCCTACCCTTCTTCAGAACTGGGTGGCTTGGTGAAGGGCCCTTGATATCCTTTCCTTTTCCTTTTCCCTATTCTTCAACACTTCTTCCTTTTCCACCTGAATTGTTAGAGGCCAATCTTTCTGTAGATAAGGTGGTATCTCCTAGGGGGATATTTTTTGAGGCTAAGAATGGGTGCCAATCACTGTTTAGTTTTCTAAGCTCCTCAACCACTAGAAACTTTACCAAGGAAAAGTGAAACAAGGTACTCTTAAGTTGGTCAGCCCTGACTTAGACTTTATTTGTAATTTTACCTAAGCTTATATACAAGTAAAAAGGTAATTTTAGGGGGATCTTTCCTGTGAAATGCATGAGGAGTCTAACATGGTACTGATATACCCTGTCAAACCTACCCTCACAAGAGAAATACCTTTCGATTACCCTCAACATATTCTCATAGAGATCCAAAACATACTCTCTATGGATAGGGGCACCAATCTTCTACTTTTTGTACTTGGGCTTGAGGAAATCAGTATAAACATAGGATCATGAGGCATACCTTTAAACCATTTTTCTCCTTGGATTGGAATCTCTGTTGCAACAACTATTGTCTCCTTTGACACTGGGAAAATGACCTCAACAATTTTTGTCTATACACCATTATAATTTATGGAAAACTCCTTTGTTAATTGCAGGTTATACCCTTGGATATTCTCACAAAACCTTATGCACCCGTCCTACTCAAAAGACACTTTGAATGTAGGGTCTGAATTCACCAAATTTAGACTCTGTGGCACATACCTCATCATGTTTCCTCCTCTGTACTTCTTCTTATCATGTGTTGTCATAGCTCTGTGGATTTTTCTGCAAAATGAAATCTAAACTATTACGAGCAGAGAGGTCTTCAAAACTTAGTAGGAAAATTATGCAACAAATCAATAGGGCTAGGGTTTGCTCAAATTAGCACAAAATCTTTCACTATATGAGAGGCAGGATATTGAGCAAGTATACTAGCATGGAAAAAATAATATTTAATGGTTTTTACATAGGAAACAAGTGAATATGGGATGTGTAGAGAGAACAACTGCAACGTAGTGAAGAATGCTACACAAAGCTTGCGTAGCGAGGGAGCCTGCACAAGATTTGCGTAGCGAGCAACTGGTTTGTGTAGCAGTGGATTCTTGGAGCTTGATCGAGAGTAAATGATTAATTCACGGGTCAAGGATCCATGAAAATGGATAAAATGTGGTGAAGATGCATGTACAAGTTTATAGGGAGATATTTTGAAAGGGAAAGTACCCATTTTAGGTGATAAGACTTTTCAAATTCATCCAAGCAGCTTGCTCAACACATTTGAAAAATGCGCACATTTTTCAGTTTCCAAGGTAGAAATGACATGAGATGTGATCATCACCATTTTACTGAATTAATCACATGTGATGATGATTATTGATACACTTTGAAAATACTTTCCCTCCTAGACTCATGACTCGACCTTGACATACCACTTCCCACCTTGTGAAATTATTTCAAATCCAAAAACCAAGGACATTTTCAAACTCTTTCACATGGTAAACATCCTTTAATAGTTTCTTGTCTTTCATGATCTGTAATGATGTATTATGAAATAGACACAAAAACCCTTTGACTCGGACCTATAACTTGACTCCCTTTTTACATGCATCTTTGTTTTTATTTTAACAATGACCCAAGGACTTTGAACCATCTCATGAGACAAACCACACACACACACTGTGAGTCAATTAGGAATACTCTAGTCTTTCAAAGACCAAAATATGACTTTACAATTTTTTTGACAAACTTATAACCTTAGCTATGAAAATCATGGTGCTAACAGACACTATGCGTGTGCCAATAATTTTAACCACATGGTGCAAAGATTTAGCGCCCGTGCCAACCAATTTTCTACTATGTACACCAACTAGTTTTGTACTCTACCCAAATACTTGTAATGTTTGCATGCATGTCGAATCCTCAAATATCTTTGGTAATGATTGTATCTATTTTTGTAACAACCAAACTAGTCATGGTCGATGTTGTGGGTGAGATGGCAAGGTTGTTATGATTTCCATGATATAATAGAGATAAGAGGAATGCATACCTATATGTAAGGGTTTGGTTTTTGGTTAACTATGATTTCATTATTATGTTAATTTCAATGATTTAGAGCTTTGGTTAGGGATTGTATTAGTTCTTGTTATGTTATGCTTCACTATTTGTTCAGGGGATGTTATGTGAATATGAGAGACAAAGTAGATAGATATTTGAGTGTATTGTTGGACTTTGGTTAAATATAAACGTGCTCTGAGAAGGTTATGGACCTTTGTGTATCGAAATGTATCTGGATTTCTTTGAGATTAATGAATGAATAATGAAGCACCTTTGTCTCTGGATATTATGGATTATAGTTTGAATGTATTCCTGTTATGTATTATTCTATGCACCACTCATATGGATGTTATGAATGAATGTGAAATGATTACATGGTTTTGAGTTGGATGTCTCATGTCTGTACTTTTCCTTTATGATTTGCACAAAACCTATTGTCTATGTGATTCTCATGGTGTCATGGTGTCTCGGGTGATACTTTCTTCTGTCCTTAAAGATTGAATATTCTGGTGCCTATTAGGTATTTTTTGGTTAAGCCTTTAGAACCTTGGGTCTAAAACCCCAAGCCAATGCATACATACATATATAGCTTGGGTTTCACATTCATAGACAAAACACTAGTCATAATTTTTTTGCGGTGTTCATAAAGGACATGCTACACAATTTTAAGATACAACACATGAAAAGTTATTTAAAATGTATAGAGATGAAATCCCTAATAACAATGATTGTTAATGAACTTTTAATAGTTGCAAACCATGTTTCATTATGCAATGTAAAGAATGAAATATTTGTGTTTCCCTTATCATTTTTAGTTAAATTTTTATTATGGCATGTTTCACAAATTAAGATTGGCTTATGTTCATGATGAATGTATTCCTCATGTCTCCCTTTATTGTTCCCATGAGTTTGTCCAAATGTTACTCCATGATAGAGATGATGGGCATGCATTTAATAGTTTAGGTAATGTGCATGAATATTGCAACTTGATATGGTTTGATATTATGGAAGACATGCCATATAAGTTATGATAACTCTATCCATATTTGTTCTAGATAATATAAATGAAATCACATACGGTTAGAGTGAAATAGAGCAAATTGGTCCTATGGATATAGGTAACATTCAAGGGACAATTTATCTTAAATATTAAGAAATGTCAATTATTTCATACATTAAACATTCTCACATTACAAATTTCATCCTACCAAGAGACTATAAATTTCATGCTACCAAGAGATGAAATAAATAATTTAGAGAGTTAATGGATGGCTTTTGTTTTATCAAGTATATTCTTGCGAGTGATTGATTCTGTAGAGAATTACACATTGCTTCACCAAGATTATATACGAGGTGAATACTATTTATATGAACATGTTACTATTATGGTACATGTAACATATAGACATGACAAGTTATAAATTGATGATCATTGCATAGTGTAAAGAAAACAAACTTGATGATCAACACATAGTTTAAGGAGACACTTTTACATCAACAATTAAAAGGAATGCGCCGAACCTTTCATGAAACACTTCTTTTGTTAAAATTAATTTTTTCTATTTGAATATGTAGTGTCGTCTAATGGATTCCTTCCTCCAAAGGTATAATAATTGAATTGTATTATTTCTATTGGATGTGTAGATGACATTTTCAAACATGGGTACCAATCACTTTGGAATCATTTTGAGAGTGGTAATGGAAAATTGACAACAATGGTAAAGGTGTATGTGTTAATCATCCATTCCAAGGAGAGATCAATTATCCATGGTGCATATTTTTTGGAATCATTTTGAGAGTGGTAATGGAAAATGGGACAACAATGGTAAAGGTGTATGTGTTAATCATGCATTCCAAGGAGAGATCAATTATCCATGGTGCATATGTTTTGGTGTCATGTGGCATGTTTTTGTCATATGATGTAGTGAGCACATGGCATCTCACTAGAGTCATCATATGCATATTGTGCCTACAAAATTGTATGTCATTTTTGGTGACATTGATTAGACATGATCTTAGGATTATACTATACATGTGGGGGAAAAATATCTACATAGTTTTAAGATTATAAGGGAAATTTATCTTATGATTATGCTACATTGGTGGGACTGATATCTACACATTTCAAGATGATGCAGGAGTAAAACCACCTCAAGTCACAGTTGGAATTTCATGAACCTTCCAAAAGGCGCAACATGGTTGAGAGGACGATATTTCCTCGTATTTGATTGAGTTTGTTGAAACAGTTATGTAATTTTCCCTTTGGAGCATCTAGTTAACGATTTTACGAGGAAATCATGGATTGGAGATGATACATGATATTGTATTTTCTTGTTTAAATGTAAGTCTGTGGGCATTGTGAGGTAAGAGAGGACACAATGTAGATCAGGTTAAGGAGTGTCTAGGGACTGAGAAGAGCCCTTAGTTGTAATCGAGATTGATCCATTAATGGAATTGTGTTTTTTTATGTATTCTTCAATTCTGTTTAACCATGTGTCGAAACCACGAGTTAATAGATGAATGTGTGTGAGAAGAAGTCGTGAATGTGTGTTAAAAATTTGAATGGCATAATGGAAGTGTAGATGCAATGAAGGAAGAGATCAACTTTCGATCACTGAAAGGATCGATGGTGATCTATCATACAACGATATCGTGTAAAGGGGAGATCCAATCGTCTGTCCAAAAATAAAATCGATGGATGGAATTGAAAGTGTATATAAAAAGTATGAGGATGCTAACATAAGGAGGTTCACGACCCCATGGTCTGGGGCCTAAAAAAAGTGGCATTCATTTACTCTTCTGCATGGTTGCACATGCAGTTCTGGCATGACCCACATAGGAAGGATCAGATGAAAGGGATTCAATATTTGAATCGAATATCGACGATCCTCATGACAGTGGACAACGGATAGAAAAGGTTCTAAGGAATTGGAAGTCCCAAAATCTCCGAGGTTCTAATGATGAAAAATTTCACGTTGACGTAAGGAAATCCACTAAGGGAGTGACATGTGGAACATTCCAGAAGTAACACATGTCAGTGTCTATTTGGAAACTGGTGCATGTGAAAGTCACAAATTTAAGTGACACATGGTAGGTCCATGTAGGAAACCCCAAGGTGAGCCTAGGTAGTTGTTCAA
>ML789517.1:149447-232204 GCA_009831015.1 Picea engelmannii | reverse complement strand
GATGACAAAGTGAATTGTACATGTAGGCCCTGAAGATAATTAAAGAAAAGAATTACAAAATAAGAAAGTGTCAGGTCGGCCATAATGTTAAAAGGAAGTGACATAAATGGTATAAATAAACATCATTATACATTCATTTGATAAAAGTCGAATTTCAGAAAGAAGAAGAAGAAAAAGAAGGCCGGATTTCAAGGGAGGATGAAGTCTTTTGGTGATGTGTTCTAAGGTATGTTATTTTCAGGTCATCTTACCATTTTTTCTATAACTTTTTTTCTATAACGATTAATATGGTGAAATAGCTATGGTATTGAGAAGACATATCAAGGTACCTCTGGTAAAAAATTCAGCTCTTGATTCGCTATAATTATGGAGATACACCCTGTGGAATATAGGGTTTGTGACCAGTCTTGAAACTAGTCAAAAAATAGGTGTTCTGGGTAAAACAGTCATAACTTTTTCATATAGACTCCAAATGTAGTGGGACCACTTCTATTGGAAAGAGTACGGACTTTAGTTTCTTGTGTGAAAGTTTCATAATCATATGTTAAATATTGAGCGCGGGGCATGCTGTACAAGTTGGGTCTTATGAACAGACCAGAATTGAATAAAGTTTTATTATCTCTCATATATTCTTGGGTGGAAGGAAGGGGCAAGGATAGAGAGTTAAAATCTCTCTTTATATTGGAGGATTGTATCTTCCTCTTGGATTTTTATCCCTCCCTTTACATTTGGAAGCTGTAGCTACCTTTGGAAGTCATTACTTCCCTCGAACAAAAACTATTGATTATTTCTCATCTATTGTGCATGGTGTATTGTGGTGTATTGGTGTAACTCTTATACTATTGTTCATTGCTCATTGGATATAATTGAATGGTTTAATTATAAGTTGAAAAAGGTTTTTAAATTTTAATGGATACTGATTCACCCCGCCTCTCAGTATCAACAAGGGTCAGTAGTTAGGGTTTTGTTGGTGCGTTGTTGAAGCATTGAACCCTGGGTCTTCTCCTCTACCAAAAAATGGTTCTGTTGCTAGGACCTGAAATTGTGATTGTTGGGAACTGAAGAAATGAGAATATTTGTGTGTAGATCTACTGCTATAGTGCATATTATTCTACTTGACTTACGAAGCTTTGTGCTAAGAGAGAAATCTGATCTGAAGAAAAGAGGTAAGATCTTAAAAGAGGTAAATCTTTGTGCTTTGATAAGAGTAAGATAAGTGAAAGTTTTTGTTTCAAAAGCATGAATTTAAGTATGTTTAATAGATTTTGTCCTAGTCTAAAAGCTAGGGAGCAGTTGGAAGAGAGAGTTGATCTAAGTAAAGATAATAGAAATGAAGAAAGATATGTTATTCCTATGCATAGAAAGAGTTTTTGGACTAATAAGTGGATGCAGGAACCTATAAATAATTTTTGCAGATTGCAGGTCCAACACTGTGATCCTAGTGCGTAGTACAAAAGATATTGGGGAGCATACAAGAGAAAGAGAGGATTGATACTATGTTATAATTGTAGAAGACCGAGACATATTTCTAAGGAATTATTTGGTACAAGTCCTATTTGTCTTTGTTGTAAAGTTTTTGGTCATGAGGTTGGGGATTATCGAAGGATGATTGCTAAAGTTGAAAGCATGAACATGAGACAAGGAAACTATGAATAAAGTTAAGAGACTAAGAGCATGTTAGAGAATCAAAAAGAGAAATAATCAGAGAAATATTAGACTATGTTATTACAGTTGAAAGAAACAATGAATGATCACAAAGATGTCAGTTTACCAGAGATATCGAAAGTAAAATAACGCATAAATGAAAGAATAGAAGACTTCGACATAGATTGCGTCTTGAATGAAGAAACACAAGTGAATATTATGATAGAAGAATCTTGGGAAATTTTGGGAAAGCCTACTGTGGTACCTTCATTAGGAAGGATATGCTTGTTTAAAGGAAAGATGATAACCCTATGTGGAAGAGTTACTAATATACCTATTATCGCTCATGGAGCATCGACTGAAGAGAAAATTGAAGTCATTAAGTTTGTTGAGAACATCTCCCCTTTCCCACTCTTGTTAGGAAAGACTTGGATTGAGAAGGATCAGATCAGAATGAAAGCAAAGGAAGAAGATGTAGAAAAGAAAATGCAAGAACTAAGGGATTTCATAGCTATAAAAATAGACTGACTAATAGAAGAACGAGAAGATAAGTTGAAGCAACAAAAAGCAAGAGAATTAGATGTTGAGGTTGAAAGAAAGAAAGAAGGCTTGAAGAACCTATCCATGCAAGAAATAAGAATACCCACCCTGGAATTAATAAGAGAAGGGATATTAACTTTGGACCCTTTAAGAGCACATCAGTAGCACGAAGTGACTATGCTAGGAGAAGATAAGAATAAGAATGGAAAGAGGATTTCATAAACAGTTAGAGAAACTCAGATCACAGGAAAGAAGGCAAGGAAGCTCAATAAGAAGAAATCCAAGTTAGAAAAGCTATAGGAAGCTACAAAGAACAGATGGAAGACTTTGCAGGAGGCAGGTTTGGAGGATTTGAACCTCACCAGAACAACAGAACCACGCCGAATGGGACTTCACCCTGGTGAATATTTATGACCATTGGAGGCACCCCTCCTATTAGAATGACGCTCCAAAACAACTAGAAAACACATTTATGGGTGCATGGACCACTTTTTGGATGTTGAGACTGTGCCATAACAGACATATTCACATTGATGGCAACATTCCTGCTCGTTGGAGGAATCTGTTACGAAACTTACTTATTTAACCCATTGGTCACTGCATTGGGACCACTTTTTTCCACCCATGATTAATTGAGCTAACAAAGAATTGATTTTGTGTCGAACTATGATTTCAGAAGCTAGATGATGCAGACCCCCTTCTCTCCTAAGGGCTTCACGACCTCCTGGTCAGGATCTTCAATTATGAAGTCGGATGGCTTCTCTAAAACCTTCTTGGTCTCATTATATGTTAATCACAGGTCCTCTCGGCTCCTTGCATAGATTCCATGACGCCCACATCCTTCCCTTTCGCTCTCTACAAAAAAATCTCAGAGTATCGGGCATTAGTGCCTTTTCTCTCTGCCGCTCCTCTAATGTGACCTTGGATGATGACCATGTGATTGTGGGCATGGCCACAAACGGTTTGAAGTCAAACAACTTTTGGGCCTCCACATGTCTTCCTGGTGAAACCATGGTAAGGATTGTGACCCACCCTCAAATTTTTAAAGTCCATGCAACTCCCGTCCTTGAAATGTGAGATGATCGTTGATCTCACGATCTTGATGGTGCTTTCAAATAGATGACTGATATCTCTTCCTTAGAATCAAAGTTTTTGGCCCCCCTCTCTTTGATTGACGGTTGTGATCGAATTGAAAATATGGACTCCGAGACTTTTGAATATAAAACCTTGGTTTCCTTTTTAGAGCAATATTTCAGAGTGAAATATTTTCCAACACTTGTCCCCTTTGATCAATGGCTGTGATCTCTACGGTTCTCCGAACTTCAGGGTTTTGAAGTCTCAAACCTCACCTTCTGTCGTAGTTCAATCTCCTAAGGCAGGTGATTTGAAGACACCTATCCTCACAATCAACGGTCCAATGTCTACCTTGGGTGTTTGACCTTTAAACCCATATCAACAGTCCTGAGACCCTCCCCTCGATCAATGGTCGAGATCTCCTCTGGGTTTCAGACTTTGGGGATTTTGAATCTCAAACTTCACCCTTTCCCCAACGATTTTATCTGAAGGTTATGGTCTACTAATTCATGTCCCCCCCTTGGATCAACAACTGAGGATTACTTCAGGACTATACCCGAAGTACACAGATTCACGCCATGTCTCCCTTGAATATGACGGCTAGAGATCACTTCAGGAATTTACTCGGAGCTCACAGATATTCACCATGTCTCCTCCAGATCCTATGGCTCAGATTCACTTCAGGCCTTCGGGCCTTCGGGGTTCAATGACCTTAGTTCTCAAATTTCGAGGAGCTCACGATATGCTAACAAGTGTCCTCCGACAGAATGCTGACTCTAGACTCTTTGACACTACAGTTCTTTCCAATGATGCTCCTGCATCATACTCCTCTTGACAAAAATTCATGGAATCCTATCCATGAGCTCTTGCACCAAATTTCCATGCTTCTGGATAGCAACTTCATTTTCCCAACTGGCATATTCTATTAGGTGTCCCTTCCACTTGACCAGATATTCAAAATTGGTCTTCCTTCTGGTCTTCTTGCCAATCCTTTGATCAACAATCTTCTCTATCTGTGGTTTTTCTACTATAGGAAATTGTTTCTCCCACTGGACCTTCTCTTGATCTTCTGATCCCTCAGTGTCATATTTCCTGTAAGGATATAGGTCTAAAACATTTAATATGGGTGATATTCCCACATCATCTGGAAACTCAATTTCATAGGCGTTTGCATCAAAATTCCCCAATATCTTACATGACCCTATATTCTTCATCTTTAACTTGTTATATGTTCCCCTAGGGAACCTTTATTTTCTGATATGTGCCAGAACCTGATCTCCTACTTCAAATTGAAGTTCTCTGCGGTGTTGATAAGCTCTATGCTTGTACTCCAGGTTAGAACTTTGCAACTGTCCTCTGATATGGTTATGGAGCTTCTACATTTCTACAACAAAATATTATGCTCCAACGCTCCTGATCTCACTCTGTTCCAAGTCTCTCAATTCAGATACTCCCCTAGGTTGCATTCCATACAATATTTTGAATGGGCTCTTTCCAATGCTCCTATTTGGTGAGTCATTGTATGCAAATTATTCTTGTGGCAGAATCTGATCCCACTGATTATGGTTCTTAGTAACCATACTCCTCAATAAGTTTCCCAAACTTTTGTTTACCACCTTAGTATTTCCATCTGTCTGAGGGTGATAAGATGAGCTGAAGGAAAAATCTGTGCCCAACTTCTTCCACAATGTTCTCCAAAAGTGGCCAACAAATTTTGTGTCTTTGTCCAAGACAATGCTTCTGGGTAGGTTGTGAAGTCTCACAACTTGAAAAACAATTGCAACATATGTTGCATCACTGGTCTTCTGGCATGGGATGAAGTGTACCATCTTTTAAAATCTATCCACTACCACAAATATGGAATCAAATTCTTTTTTCTTTCTTGGCAGTCCCAACAAAAAATCCATGCTTATTGCATCCCAAGGCCTCTCTGGTATTGGCAATGGTTGATACAATCCAATGTTCTGTCTTTTTCCTTTTGCATGTTGGCAGATTCTACATCTGTTCACAAAATTTATCACTTCTGTCCTCATACCTGGCCAGTAGTAAGAAATTCTCAATTAAAGGTTATCCCTCATTCAGAATTTTGGTATGCACAACTAATTTCCCTTGAATAGAAATCCCTCTTGAATTATGTACTCTGTCCACTAGCTTTTGTCTCTCAACAAAATATTTTTACATGCTTCATATGCTTCTTTGAAATCTGTATCATCACAATACATGTCCTTAAGGTGCTCAAACCCCAAGGTATTCACCTGAAATTCTTACAGAATCAAACATCTCCTGCTTAATGCATCAACATCTTTGTTAGCATTCCCAACATTATGTTTTATGAAAAAAGTAAAATTTTTCATAAACTCAACCCATTTTGCATGCCTCTGATTCAATTTTTCCTGTATGGTTATGAATTGTAAAGCCTGGTTATCGTTATACAAGAAAAATTCCTGTGGGACAAGGTAATGTTTCCACTTCTTCAAGGATTGAATTATGGCATAAAACTGCTTATCATACGTGGATTATTTTCTCTTGGTCTCATTCAACTTCTCACTGAAATAGGCAACAAATCTATTTTCCTAGCTCAAAACTACTCCAATTGCAACTCCACTTGCATCACATCTCACCTGAAATGTCTTTTCAAAATTCGGCAAGACCATAATTGGTCATTCTGTTATTTTCTCCTTTAGTATATTGAAGCTCCTCTCAGATTCATCTGTCCATTTAAAAGACTTGTGATTCTTCTTCACTGTATCCATCATTGGCACCCAAATTCCACTGAAGTCTCTGATGAACTTCCTATAGAAGCTTTCTAATCCATGGAATCTCCTTACCTCAAACATACTCTTCGATAATGACCATTCTTTGATTGCTTTCACCTTCTCTGGATCCATCTTCAGTTCATTAGAAGAGATCACAAAACCCAAGTAAATGAGTTATGTCTTCATAAAAGAGGACTTCTTCATATTTATCAACAACTTATCCTGCTATAGTCTCCTCATCACTAGTGTTAGGTGACTCAAATTATCCTCTTTAGTCCTTCTAAAGATCAGTATATCATCTAGATATACAACCACACACTTGCTAATGAAATATTTTAGTATCTCATTCATCAACCTCATAAAAGTACTCGGGGAATTTGTTAAGCCAAATGGCATAAAAAGACACTCATAAAAACCTTCATTTGTCTTAAAGGTTGTCTTCCACTCATCACCTTCTCTCATTCTAATCTGGTGATATCCGCTTTTCAAATCTATCTTAGAAAACAAAATTTCTCCACTTAAACAGTCCATTAAATCATCCATTCTTGTTAAAGGAAATATATACCTGATGGTGATACTGTTAATGGCTCTTCATTCTGTACACATTCTCCATTCTCCATCCTTCTTTGGACTCAACACAGTTGCTACTGCGCATGGACTCAATATCTCTCTGAGCAAACGCTTGTCTAGCAGTTCTTGGAATTGGTTCTCCACTTATTCTCTCGGGGTGTCAATATGTATGCTTCTTTGTTCCACAAACTTGCTCTTGGTATCAAATCAATATGGTGGTTAATACTTTTGATGGGTTGCAATGAGTTAGGCAGCTCATTCACCATTATGTCAGCAAAATTATCCAACAATTCCTAAAGTTCTTCAGGCAAATCATCCATCGAAGTACTTGTAAGGATAACTCTGGGTTTCCTCACCACAACAAACTACATCTCCTTTTATTTCTTGGCTTCTTTTAGGAGTTCCTTCCCACTCATGAGAAATATGCTTGTGCTGGATTACTCTTTCACTTTCTTCTCCTCTTTTGGTAGCAACATGTGTGTTCTACCATTCTTCTCTAAGGTGTATGTATTCTTCCTCCCACCATGAATGAAATTCTTGTCAAACTGCCATTTTATTCCAAACAGAATATGACATACATCCATGGGAATTACATCACATAGAATTTCATCTCTATATCCTCCTATATTAAATTCAACCAAACATTGTTTAGTAACCATTACCTAGTGTCCTTTCTACAACCATGAGACTTTGTATGGATACGGATGTGCAGTTGTCTCCAACTCCAATTTCTCCACCATCTCTGTGGATACCAAGTTGTCAGTGCTCCCACTATCAATTATCACCTTGCATACTCTGTCTTTAGTCTTGCAAGTTGTCCTGAAGAGATTATTCCTCTGCACTGGATTTTCAACTTCTGCCTCTGGTTTTAAGAGAACCTTCCTCAACAACAGGGATCTTCCATCCTCTACTCATTCTACTTCAACATTCCCTCTCTGTTCTTATGAAATGTGAGCTTCACCTCCTCCTTTCTTTTTCTCAGAACATTCCCAATACATGTGCCCTATCTTTCCACAATCATAACATCTTACTTCTCCTCCTCCTCTTCTTCCTCTTCCTCTAGAAGAACTTCTTCCACCACCATGTCTTCCTCCGAAACTTCCTCCTCTTTCTGATTGACTGTGTGGTTTTTCAACCTCGTCCTTAGACTTATGTGCCTTTTCATGGGTAACTCCCTTACCTCTGGTTGGGGATGGGATTTTACCTCTTCCTATAGTGAAAACTGATAAGCATCCTCCACTTTCTTTACCGACATCATGTTGAGCTCATCCTAGATTTCATATATCAGGTCATTCATATATCTGGCAAATTTTTCTTCATCTCTCTCCCTTTCTCCATTTCTGATGTTCAACCTATAGAAATCCTCTGTGTACTCCTTAACTGTCATCACCTTCTGTCTCGGGTTCTACATCTTCCTAAACATATTGATTTGATAATCCTTGGGCATGAAATTAGCCTTCAACTTGGATACCATTTTGTCCCAATTATTTATCTTTTTCTTGCCCTTGCTTCTCCTCTTAGCCTGTAGTTATCCCACCACAGTGCTACATGTCCTTTTAGCCTGGTGATAGCCCGTTTCACCCTTTTCTCTTCATAGAAATCTTCATAGTCAATTTTTTTTTCCATGGATCTCACCCAATCCAACAACTCTCCAGAATCTAAATTTCCTTCATACATTAGGACCTCTATCTTGGCTCTGCCTCCCAATATAGAAACTACTCTCAACAAGAGTTCTTTAGAAACATCCTCTCCTGCAGCTTCTTCAGATTCTAATGCTTCTCTCTCTACATCGTTGATGTCTCCAACATCAAGTGCTCTCCTCTGCGTTGCCTCCATCATCTCTAATATTGCACGAATTTCTCACATCTCCCTTTATACATCTCGATTGTATAAAGGTGGTTCCACTCGTCTCCTTCGTGACATTGTGTTGACTGTCTGTCACACATAGAGTACAACTTCAAGTTCTTATGTATCCTCTCCTTTGCCTGTTGTCTGCAAGAAAAAAATAAACTCTGATACCACTTGATGCATACCCCCTTCTCTCCTAATGGCTATGTGACCTCCCAGTCGGGATCTTTGATTATGGAGTTGGATGGCTTCTCTGAAACCTTCCTGGTCTCATTCTGTGTTAAGCACAGGTCCTCTTGGATCCCTGTAGAGATTCCACGATGCCCACATCCTTCCCTTTCAAGCTTTGCAAAAAAATGTCAGAGTATCGGGAGTTATTGCCTTTTCTCTTTCCCCCTTCTCCAATGTGACCTTGGGCGATGACCACGTGATTGCAGGCACAGACAAAAACAGTTTGAATTCAAACAAATTTTGGTCCCATAATTCTCCTCGAGCCTCCACGTGTCTTCTCGATGAAACCACGGTAAGGATTGTGGCCCACCCTTGAATTTTTAAAGTCCTCGCAACTCCCATCCCCTCAATGTGAGATGACCATCGATCTCACGATCTTGACGGTGCCTTCAACCGGACAACTGATATCTCTTACTTGGAATAAATAGTTCAGATACCCCTCTTTTTATTGACGGCTATGATTGATTTGGAAATCCAAACTTCGGGACTTTTGAATCTCAAACCTTGGTTTCCTTTTCAGAGAAATCTCCTGGAGCAAAAGATCTGCCGATAGTTGTCCACTTTTATCAACGACTACAATCTTTGCGGTTCTCCAGAATTCAGGGATTTTAAGTCTCAAACCTCGCCTTATGTCGTAGTTCAATCTCCCGGAGTGAGTGATCTGAAGACACCTGAACTCACGATCAACAATCCAACTTCTACCTTGGGTGTTTGACCTTTCAAGACAGATCAACAATCCTGAGACCCTCCCCTCGATCAACGATGGAGATCTCCTCCAGGTTTCATACTTCGGGGATTTAGAATCTCAAACTTCACCCTTTCCCCAATGATTTTATTCGAAGGCTGTGATCAATTGACACATGTACCCCCCTTGGATAAACAAATGAGGATTACTTAGGGTCTATACCCAGAGTACATGGATTCACACCACGTCTCCCCTAAATTTGACGGCAAGAGAATGCTTCGGGACTTTACCAGGAGCTCAGAGATATTTTCCACGTCTCCTCTAGATCCGATGGCTCAGATTCACTTCGGGCCTTCGGGGTTCGACAACCTCATTTCGCAAACTGAAAAACCCCATGAAAAATTTCCCAGAGCTCATGATTTGCTGACAAGTGTCCTCTGACAGATCGATGGCTCTCAACTCTTCAGCACTCTACGTTCTTTCCAATGATGCTCATGCATCACTAGACATCACCATCCATTTGTCTACCCAGCCTATCTTTTCACCTACCTTGACCTGCCTATTTAAAAGTGAGAATGTCGGGCAAATGAATGGATTTAGAGAAGTCCATTGAGGAGTTTCTTAACAAGTTTATGGCTGATAGAGATATGTTTGAAGGTGTCCAGGCATATTCGACCAGGGGACTACAAGATTCCCGTTCGACTGGACGACGTTCGGGCTGTGCCAACCCCAGGAACAAGCAATGAAGTAAGCATCGCAACGATTTGGCTAACATGAATCAGATATTGTCGATCTTAACAAATTATATTCCACCATTGGCTAGCCTGGTTAATTGCAAAAACATCCCACGAGACTATGAGTACACTCTGATCACCGTGTACATTTCTAAGGGAATACGCATAGTCGGGAGCCAGTTGGGATAAATCTCGCTGCTGAAGAACAATGAATTTAACCTTGGATATAGAAAGAACTATGCTATTCTCACACCCCACAGATACTTGACGAATAAAAATGGGAAGAAGCCTCGCCTAGTCTCCCAACCATGGATTAAGGAGCTGACACAGTCCACTATACTCAATGTGATGAGGATTCCCCATTTTGGTCGTCACTAGGAGGTTAATTCTTGCGTTAAAATCCTCTTGTCATGATACCATGGCAGATACTTGTGGCTCGACAAGTGGATTACTATGGATCTGGCACTGATCCACTTGATTATAGGATTAAGCATGAAGGGACCCGACCCTCTGTAGTTTTACATAAGGAAGGCCTCAAACCACTCCTTGGAAAAACACATCAAGGAAGCATACGATGAAGTCGAAAAGGGAAAGTGAGGCTACAAGGTAGCCTCTATCTAGGATGGCATAGTGTGCCATGCTTTCCAACTCATAGCTGGCAAGCTCGTAAGAAAGAACCACCCCACACAGGTCACCGGGTTCATGGTCAACCTCGCATAAAAATGTGTGGAGGTCATACAAATGAATTAGGAGAGTTACCTTATCAATGAAGTAGAGAAAGAGTGTTGCAAAGCTCAATATTAGGGATACGATTTCCACTTCAGCTGGATAATCGTGTTGATCACATTTATCGCTTGGAAAATGCCTGAAGGAGCCACCTTCTCGGAGATTGAACCATCAGAGCCATTGGCCGCTAGGTTTTCTACCTTGTGGTACACCAACGACATGTCGAAGAAATAACAGTTGAATGCTATGTTCCAAGAGTATTATCATCAATTGAAGGTTGCCAACATTTCTGTGCATGAAACTGTGCACCATTCACCAGTACCGACCTTTTGTGAAGTTCCATGCAGATCGACATTTTATCTATAACACTGCACGCAGAGATGAGAGAAAGGAAGAGTTACAGTCATATTACAAGTTGATAGATGAGGACATGGAGAGGATCACCAAGGAATGGCCAGAGGAGTTCCTTGTACTTGTTGCTGATGAAAAACTCTCCAACATTGGCATCATAGGAAGCCCCTTGGTCACCCAGGTTGAGCATGCTAGACAGTCCAATGCGAAGATGATGCAGGAGCATCGCCAACTCATCAAGCGAGTCAGTGTGGAAGCAGAAGACAGTTGGACAAGCCAGCACAAATTTTTGAGAATACTTTGGGATTGTTGCACAAGCCTTTAATGAAACCATTTATGAAGGTGCACTTTGTATATTTTAATGGACCTTGAGTGGATAGCTCTCATCCTTAGGTAGATAGACGACATTTAATAGATTTAATGATGTTAGATAGGAATTTAATTCTAGATTTGATAGCTTTAGAGCGCAAGAGGGAAAATGGATATAGACACCCTCATTGTATCATTGAAACATATCGAGATTATTCATTCTGAGGAGCAGAAGAGCACGCAGAGAAATTTGTGAAGAACACCCATGTACATATATTGAATTAATAGGAGAAAGCTTTGATTCAATTTCATGGTTATGTGTCTATTCTCTGTGTATTGATGTTATGCTCATGAACATTTGATTCTTGTCATACAGTTGATTTTATATGCTGTGTATGTGATTTCATGGTTGAATTGAAGTCTGAGAGGGAGATGGAATGAGTTTCAATTGTTTCTCTAATTGAGCCAGAGGATTCCTGCAAGGAGTGCAGTTGAATTGTCCGCAAGGAGTGTGCTGATAGAAGGGTTCAATTAGAGATAGATTTTGTTCTCATTTCCTCGAAGGTGTAGTTAGGCACAAGTGCCGTGCAAGGAGTGCGCAGGCCAAGGAAAAGCCTCAGGGTTGCGAACCTGAGAAAATCTTGAAAGACTGCTGTTGCAGGAGCACGCAGGGTTGAAAGACTTCAACACTTAGACAAGGTTGAAGATTTGCTGCAAGGGGTGCGTGCAAAGTTAAGGTTGAAGATTTTCTACAAGGAGTGCGTGCAAAGTTCTTTCTAAGGATTTGAGAATTGTAAGGAAGCTCAGGAGGAGTAGGCCTTCAAACTCATCGAAGGGAAAGTGCAGAGAAGATGCTGTGGAAAGTCGAAGGGAAGCGTCGTAGGTTGGCACAACAAGAGAACAAGTCTTCGTGGAGAAAGCACTTGTTTCTTTTTCGCAAGAATTGTCAAAGGGAGAACGAACGATCGAGATCTTCTATGGAGATCTCGCGAAGTTTCGAGGACCGTCATATCTACACACTGGATTGTGTGTCGGAGTTTCGAAGGTTGAAGCCCGTAATCTTGGCAATGGAAGCTGCGAAGTCACGAGACGCGATATTCCAACAATTACGTAGCAGTATGGGGTCACAGGAGTGGTGACGTGGACAGTTGACGCAAGCTATTAGGGATTCAAAGCAAAAGTTTCGAGCATTGGACATCAGGATTCGCGATCCTGCGAAGTCCGATATTTTGATAGAGGTGACGGGAGTCAAAGAGATAGCTCACTTGTGTGTCGGAGTTTCGACATATCGTGAGTCGGGAGTCGGTAAAGTAAAAGGTTGATATCGCAAGTGGTGAGATTGCGACAGAGCAAAAGTCCCGATAAGCCAAGAGAAAGTCAGCGTTGACCAAAGGCATCAGGTCTCGGGGATTCGAGAGCCCAGTGATCAACATAGAACTTGCAAAGCCGCGAGTTTCGATCCTCTGAAGTCCAGGAAAGGGGATCGCACAGGAGAAGAGTTATTGTGGGTACACAATATTCCTGATAGGGGATCAGAGGAACCTTTGAGTTCTTCGGGCCGAGGGGAAAGGAAGGTCTTGAGGAAGCGGACGTACTAGTGGGGCTATGACTGCATCATCAAGTGGTATCAGAGCAGGAAGTTCTTTGCTTTATGTAGCAGAGAAGAGGAAATTCACCATGCTGCCCAGAAGAGAGAGACAGTCACCTGATCCAGAAGATAGGGAGGTGAGAAGAAGAGGCAGGCCGGTAGGAAATCCGGAAATGGAGAGACAGATGTGTGATCTTCGAGCGATATTAGAAGAGATGGATACATCACAGAGATGCACAGCAAGTGCTGGGGATCTTAGTGATTCCGATGGTGAGATAGAGGTTGAACGCGAGGAGGAAGTTGCAGCCGAAGATGCATCAACTGAGCGATTGATTAAAGCCATTTCCAGGATGGGTGCAAGGGCAAAGATGGACATTCTAGTCTATGAGGAAAATATGGATGCATAAGAGCTACTGGATTGGATTAGAGCTATTGACACCTACTTCGATTATGAGGATATCGAAGAGGATAAGAAGGTTAGACACGATGTCACGCGCTTGAAAGGACATGCAACATTGTTGTGGGATGAGCTACAAGCTGATAGATGCTGCAAAGGCAAGCAGAAGATTGAGAGCTGGGATCGAATGATTGCAAAGATGAAGGCGAAGTTCATCCCAAGAGATTACCAAATTACTCTGTTCAGGAGAATGCAGAACCTGAGATAGAAGTTGATGACAGTGAAAGAGTACACTAAAGAATTCTATCGACTGAACATCAGAGAAGGTCATTGGGAGAGCGATGATGAGAAGGTTTCCAGATATCTGAATAGTCTGAGATACAACATTCAAGATGAATTAATCATGGTTACCATCCGAACGGTAGAGGATGCTTATCAGATGGCTTTGAAAGCCAAAGAGAAGCTAAGTCGTAAGCAAGGTTAGCGAGGGCGAGGCAGAAGTCAACCCAGAGGCAAGGCAGTTGCCCAAGAGAAATATCAGAAGCCCAAGGAGGAATGGAAGAAACCTTAGGGTAAGATTGAGAGAGGTGGAACCTCACAGCGAGGACAGTCGTACATTGAACAGAGAGGACAACATACAGAGCAAAAGGGAGACTATGCTGAAGCAAACACTTTTCCTTGTACTAGAGGTAGAGGAAGAGGAAGAGGTGGAGTCATCACATGCTTCACATGTGGAAAAAATGGGCACAGGTCATTTAAGTGTCCTGAGAAAAAGAAGGACATTGGAGAAGCTCACAGTATAGAAGCGTAGAGGCGTGATGTTGAGACTGAAGACACAGAAGGTGGAAGGTCGCTGATGATGCGTAAAGTTCTTTTAACACCCGGGAATGAGGTGGAGGACTCAGCTCAAAGGACCAGACTGTTCATAACATCTTGCAAAACCAAGGACTGGGTATGCAAGGTTATTGATGATAGTCGTAGCACAGATAATCTCGTTTCAACTGAGATGGTGGAAAAGCTGGAGCTGGAGACAACTGATCACCCGAGTCATTACAAGGTTTCATGGCTACAGAAGGGACATCAGGTGAGTTTCACTAAACAATTTTTAGTTGAATTCAAGATAGGTGGATATAATGATAAAGTACTCTGTGATGTCATTCCCATGGATGTATGTCATTTATTGCTGGGTAGACCATGGAAATATGACAAAAATGTGGTCCATGATGGGCGAATGAACACATACACCCTGGAGAAGGATGGGAGGACACACAGGTTGCTTCTGATAAAGGATAAGGAGATGAAGCTGAAAATAAACAACAAAATACTTCTCATGAGTGGGAAGGAACTTCTTACAGAGATGGAGAAGAAAGAAGATCCACAATTCTTTGTGGTCAGAAAGCTGAGAATTGTTCTGAATAGCACAAGAGTGGATGATTTACCAGACGAGATTCAGGAACTGCTGGAAGAGTTTGTTGATATCATAGTGGACGAATTACCTCATTCGTTGCCACCAATGAGGAGTGTGAGTCATCACATTAATCTCATACCAGGAGCTAGTTTGCCAAACAAAGCTGCGTATAGATTGATGCCGCACGAAAATGAGGAAGTCAAAAAGCAGGTCTAGGAGTTGTTGGACAAAGGATTGGTTAGGGAAAGCTTGAATCCATGTGCCATTCCAACGGTACTCAGTCCAAAGAAGGATGGTGGTTGGAGGATGTGTACCGACTCAAGAGAGATCAACAAGATAACCATCAGGTACAGGTTCCCATTTCCGAGAATGGATGATCTAATGGATTGCCTGAGTGGGGCAAAGTATTTTTCAAAGATTGATTTGAAAAGCGGATACCACTAGATTCGCATGAGAGAAGGCGATGAGTGGAAGACAACGTTCAAGACAAACAAAGGTTTGTATGAATGGCTAGTCATGTCATTTGGCTTGACAAATGCACCAAGTACCTTCATGAGATTGATGAATGAAGTCCTGAGGGAGTTCATCGGAAAGTTTGTCATTGTGTATTTGGATGACATACTGATTTACAGTAAATCAGAGGCCGAACATTTGAAACATTTGGCCATTGTGATGAGGAAGCTATAGCAGGAGAAGCTGTTGGTAAATATGAAGAAGTGCTCATTTATGAAGACAGAGCTCATTTATTTGGGTTTTGTTATTTCAGCTAATGAATTGAGGATGGACCCGGATAAAGTGGAAGTGATCAAGAACTAGCCATCGCCGAGAAATATTTTCGTGGTGAGAAGTTTTCATGGTTTAGCTAGTTTCTATTGAAAATTCATCAGGAATTTCAGTGGAAATAGTGCAGCGATGATGGATACAGTGAAGAAGCGACATAAGTATTTTCACTAGACAGCAGAGGCTGAGAAGAGCTTCAATCTATTGAAGCGGAAGATAATGAAACGACCGGTTTTGGTATTTCCGAATTTCATGAAGACATTTCAGGTGAAATGTGATGCAAGCGGGTTTGCCATAGGAGCGGTCTTGAGTCAGGAAGACAGACCAGTTGCATACTTCAGTGAGAAGCTCGATGAGGCAAAGTTGAAATACTCCACGTATGATAAAGAGTTTTATGCTATCATACAGGCACTAAAGAAGTGGAGGAATTACTTGATCCCAAAGGAATTCGTATTGTACAGTGATAATCATGCATTGCAATTTGTGACTCGACAAGAGAAGTTGAATCAGAAACATGCTAAATGGGTAGAGTATATGCATAATTTCACATTTGTGATTAAGCATATTTCGGGTACTGCTAACAAAGTGGCTGATGCTTTGAGAAGGAAATGTTTGTTGCTGCAGGAATTCCGATTCAAAACATTGGGTTTTGATAATCTCAGGGACATGTATGCAGGTGATGCAGATTTTGGAGAGGCATTTGAAGCAGCTGAGAATCCAGTTCTCATAGACAGAAGCCCTTGGATAGATTATATGGTCCAGGAGGGATTGCTGTTCAGAGGCAATCAACTATGTATTCCAAATTGCTCCATGAGGGAGAACCTGTTGAAGGAGAAGCACAGTGGTGGATTAGCAAGACATTTTGGTCATGACAAAACATTCATGAAACTGAGTGAATCATATTTTTGGCCAGGGATACGAGAAGAGGTTAAGAGATTTGTTGACAGATGTAGAGTTTGTTAGCACTCGAAGGGGAGAAAGCAGAATGCAGGTTTTTATCAGCCATTGCCCATACCAGAGAGGTCATGGGAGGCGATAAGCATGGATTTTGTATTAGGTTTGCCGAGGACACAAAGAGGTGTTGATTCCATCTTTGTGGTGGTGGACAGGTTTTCAAAGATGGTGCATTTCATTCCATGCCAGAAGACCAACGATGCGACACACATTGCAAATCTGTTTTTCAAGGAGGTCATTCAACTTCATGGATTGCCGAAAAGTATAGTTTCGGACAGAGACACAAAATTCATAGGGCATTTTTGGAGGACCTTATGGAAGAAGCTAGGAACTAACTTGGTGTTTAGTTCATCTTATCATCCTCAGATAGATGGACAAATGAAAGTGGTCAATAGAAGTCTGGGATATTTGCTGAGGAGCTTGGTGGCGGAGCATCACAACAGTTGGGATAATGTATTACCACAGGAAGAGTTCACATACAACGATTCAATGAATCGAAGCATAGGGAAAAGTCCATTTCAGGTTGTATATGGGATGCAGCCGAGAGGAGTGTCTGAACTGAGGGATTAAAAACAGACTGTGACTAGCAGTGCTAGTGTAGAAGAATTTGCTGAGGTGATGAAAGAACTTCACAGTAGAGTGAAGCAGCGACTGATAGATTCAAAACAGGAGTACAAGCGCAGAGAAGATCAACATCGGAGACAACTTCAGTTCAAAGTTGGTGATCTAGTTCTGGCACACTTAAGGAAGGAAAGGTTCCCGAGGGGAACATACAACAAGTTGAAAATGAAGAAAATCGGACCCTGCAAGGTCCTGAAGAAATTCGGAGAAAATTCTTATGAGATCGAATTGTTGGATGGCATCATAATATCTTCGATATTCAATATCACAGATTTATACCCATATAAGACTGGAGAAGCAGAGAATGGAACTGAGGAGCCAATGATCCAGTGGATGAAATAGATGCCGATAGCAGAGAATCCGCAGATGGAATGCATACCGGACAAGCGAGTGGGTAAGAGGACCAGGAGAAAGGAATACTTTAAGTATCTGGTAAAATGGAGGAATCACCCAGTAGAAGATGCCAGCTGGGAGAGCGAAGCAGCGATACAACAACATGGACAGACCGTGCAAGAGCTCATGGACAGGAGCCCATGAAAATTTTCAAGCCGAGGAGTATGATGCAGGAGCATCGCCAACTCATCAAGCGAGCCAGTGTGGAAGCGAAAGACACCTGGACAAGACAACACAAATTTTTGAGAATACTTTGGGATTGTTGCACAAGTCTTTAATGAAACCATTTATGAAGGTGCACTTTGTATATTGTAATGGACCTTGAGTGGATATCTCTCATCCTTAGGTAGATAGAGGACATTTAATAGATTTAATGCTGGTAGATAGGAATTTAATTCTAGATTTGATATCTTTAGAGCGCAAGAGGGAAAACGGATATAGAAACCCTCATTGTATCATTGAAACATATCGAGATTATTCATTCTGAGGAGCAGAAGAGCACGCAGAGAACTATGTGAAAAACACCCATGTACAGATATTGAATTAATAGGAGAAAGCTTTGATTCAATTTCATGGTTATGTGTCTATTCTCTATGTATTGATGTTATGCTCATGAACATTTGCTTCCTGTCATACATTTGCTTTTATATGCTGTGTGTGTGATTTCATGGTTGAATTGAAGTCTGAGAGGGAGATGGAATGAGTTTCAATTTTTTCTCTAATTGAGCCAGAGGATTCCTGCAAGGAGTGCAGTTGAATTGTCCGCAAGGAGTGCGTTGACAGAAGGGTTCAATTAGAGATAGCTTTTGTACTCATTTTCTCGAAGGTGTAGTTAGGTACAAGTGTCGTGCAAGGAGTGCATAGGCCAAGGAAAAGCCTCAGAGTTGCGAACCTGAGAAAATCTTGAAAGACTGCTGCTGCAGGAGTGCGCAGGGTCGAAAGACTTCAACACTTAGACAAGGTTGAAGATTTGCTGCAAGGGGCGCGTGTAAAGTTAAGGTTGAAGATTTGCCACAAGGAGTGCGTGCAAAGTTATTTCTAAGGATTTGAGAATCGTAAGGAAGCTCAGGAGGAGTAGGCCTTCGAACTCATCAAAGGGCAAGTGCAGAGAAGATGCCGTGCAAAGTCGAAGGGAAGCGTCGCAGGTTGGCATAGCAGGAGAACAAGTCTTCATGGAGAAAGCACTTGTTTCTTTTTCGCAAGAATCGTCAAAGGGAGAACGGACGGTCGAGATCTTCTGTGGAGATCTCACGAAGTTTCGAGGACCATTGGATCTACACAATGGATCGTGTGTCGGAGTTTCGGAGGTTGAAGCCCGTAATCTTGGCAACGGAAGCTGCGAAGTCGCGAGACGCGATATTCTGACAGTGACGTAGCAGTATGTGGTCACAGGAGTGGTGACGTGGACAGTTGACATGAGCTATTGGGGATTCGCAGCGAAAGTTCTGAGCATTGGACATCAGGATTCACAATCCCGAAAAGTCTGATATTCTGATAGAAGTGACGGGAGTCAAAGAGATAGCTCACGTGTGTGTCAGAGTTTCGGCATATCGCGAGTCGAGAGTTGGTAAAGTAAAAGGTTGATGTTGTAAGTGGCGAGATCCCGACAGAGAAAAAGTCCCGATAAGCTGAGAGAAATTTAGTGTTGACCAAAGGAATCAGGTCTCAGGGATTTGAGAGCCCAGTGATCAACAGAGAACTTGCGAAGCCGCGAGTTTCGATCCTCCGAAGTCTAGGAAAGGGGATCGCACAGGAGAAGAGTTACTGTGGGTACGCAGGATTCACGATAGGGGATTAGAGGAACGTTTGAGTTCTTCAGGCTGAGGGGAAAGGAAGGTCCTGAGGAAGAAGACGTACTAGTGGGGGTACAGATGCATCATCAGAAGAAGAAGTAGAAAAAGGAGTAAGTCTATAACATAGAGACTAATGAGGAGGACAACACCTCTAAAGGAAATGGATCTGACTCGCTAGGAGGAGGAGATTACGCAAATGGACAAGGATGAAGGGATGAAGGAGAAAATCAAGGTGAAGGCATAGCTACACTACCAAAAGATCCCCCTACTGAAACACTGCAGAAGAGAAAGGTTTCTCCAAAAAAACTTCGGAAAGAAAAAAGATGCACACTAGCAAGCCCCAGTTAGAGACCACGCTCACGGAGGATGACATCGGCTTGGTATGCGAAGCCATGGAGGATTATTCCGAGGACATATTGCAAAGATATGGAGTGAAGCAGGAGGAGTTGTATGAAAAGGTCGAGAAGGAATTAAAGGAAATACAAAAATCTATTCATTCCGTCCGCGCAGTACACACTGTGCTTTCCTTGTCACACATTGTAGAATTGGGGGATGAACCAGCGCAATTAAGAAGAATTGTAGATGCGATAGAGGCTCGACTTCAGAAATTCCAAGAAGAGAAGGAGAAGGATACCAAAGCCTTGAAACAAGAGAAAGAGGAAGTCTTAGAACAATTATGTGTAGCACGGTACTGTGTAACCACATATGAAAATGAAAAATATGAGTTTTAGGCGATGGTCCAGGAGGAAAAATTCCAGCTACAGAAAGAAAAGGAGCAGTTTCTCACAGAATGGGCCACAGTCAAAGAGGTAGTGAATAAAGCATGTTTCTCTGTTCCAAGCTTGGAATAGGAGAAACAAGATTCAGTTGAGTCTCAATTGGCGAAGCTTACTGAGACCATCCAACAACTTCAAGAGAGGATAATAGAGTTGTAAGTCCAAGCAATACTGATCACCCCATAAGAAGTGTGTGATCAGAGGGAGGAAGCCGCTAAGAACTCAGTAGGAAGGATCAAGGCCCTCACCTCAGAGTGGAAACAACTGAGCAATAGATGTGTGCAGACTTATGAACACCTCGCAGAAGATCCAGAGATAATAAAGTTGGAAGCGCAGTTATAGGAGGCACAACAATAGGCCTTCTCCGTGCAGGCGCAGATGAAGCTTCTCAATTCTGTTGAGAGAATGAAAATATCATAAGAACAACGTGCACACAACAATAGATCACTACCATATAGGGCAGAGTAATGGAAGTCGCGCAAAAACTACAACCTGTGCAGCATGAACCCTACAAGGTGTTTGAAAAAATTGAAGGACAAGGCTCGCAACTAGACCAAGTGGTTGCAACAGTGGAACAATGCCTGAAAGGGCTTGCTACAGTGTAGACAATCCAGGAGGTCATTGAGCAGGAGGCTCAGGCGAAGCAATAAGTCGAGGAAACTCAAGTGAAGCTCGAGGCCTTAGAAGCAACCTTGCCCAGACCCAAGTGACTCAGGATGAGTCATAAGTGATTGTTGGGGGCATGTTGGCACTCAACCAAGTTTTTAGGAAACCTTGGTCAGGCTTGGACCACCCTTTGGACTTCCACGCGAGGGTCGAAGATGGAGTGCCATGGTGGAGCTGAGATCAAGGATATCACTTGTTTTGTGGGCTAAGTGGACCCAACAAGGGGTACATTAGGGATTTGTAATGGGTTATGGGATGTCATCCTATGGGTTTACCCATGTTTAGGCATTTTTGTATAGATAGGAATGTATGGTAGAAGTAGAAGATAGAAGCTAAGTGAAGTAATAATAAGGTAGCTAAGTACAAGTGGTTCTGAGTTGATTTGTGTAACATAATGTGTATGTAAGGCTTTGTGATCGATAGATAAGTGGTATTTGCATCATGACCTAGTTTTGGGAAGGAGGATTTGGCACTCAGTGCACAGATCTCATGTCCTCTGCGAAGCTAGGCTCTGTGTCTTAGTGCACAAGAGGAGATGAATGTAAGATATTGAAGAATAATAAATAAGACGAAGTAGTTGGTGGATGTATCCCCACACTGGGGTGAACCACGTATATCTTGTGTCTTTGGTGTGCTTTATGATGTGTTGCTTATGTTATGAACCTGTTCAGTGCTTTTCTTATTATGTATGTTAGATAGATATTTTGATGCTTAGTTCTTTATTGGTGATAGATGAATGTTATATCTAACCTAGTGCTATGTGATAAATGATTGAAGTGCTTAATATTTATTGTTACTACGCTAATCTTTATTAAGGTTTGTTCTGTGATGTTATTAAAGATAATGAACTAATGTATATCATCTTCTAAGCATTACTAGAGTACTCTGTGAAGTGTTATTATCACAGATCTATGTCCTATCTTTGTTACAGACGCATGCATCCTGTAACCCCCCCTTCTTCTACCTCATGTGAGACTTCGCTTGCTTCATAGGTGTTTCCAAAAGGGCTGGTAGTTAGGGTTTTGTTGGTGCATTGTTGAAGCGTTGAACCCTGGGTCTGCCCCTGTGCCAACAATCTTGATCAATGACTCATATTATTTCAGACCGTGTCCATCGACAAGTTTTTTGTTGGAGGTTGTAATAAGTCCCAATGTGCCGACGTCGAGATACGTCAGGATGATGTCAGTTTCTCATGTGGCCCACAAAGAGGCTTTAAGAATGATGAATGGTCCAGATCCAATCCGAGATCTAGATAAGCGGTGGACATTTATCACCCATTGAAAGTTGGTTTTTTGTTTTTTATCGTTGATTAACATCAAGATCAATGATCCATATTGAACGCATACACTCGTAGATGAGCTTATGGTTCTCAACACTTGGTCCTATGAAGAGAAATGGTTAAGCACCATCTCTACAAGAGAATTAATGGATTATGGTTAGCTGATGGTTCCAACCTTTGGTCTCATGGGATAAGTGTTGGTCCCGAGAGGCTAGGAGTTAAGTCCTCAGACTAGATCTAGTCTTATGAAAATTAGACTAGCGGAAATGATCCACCAATGGTACCAAGTATAATTAAGGATCCTAAGATAGCGATTGAGGAGTTAATTTTTCCATGGATGTTTTAGTCCATTTCATGGGAGAATAACCCAAAGGTACAAGGATCCAATTCAATGATCCTTTGGACCCTGATTATTGGTCTTATCAATAAGTATCAGGTCCCTGGTTCTTGGTACTTATAAAGTGGTATCATAGTGTGGCACTTGATATTATCAAGTGGTATTAGAGTGCAAGGAAATATTTCTCTGCGAGAGAGTGAGTAGATTTGTAACAGCCTAGAGAAAGGAGTTCTCAGAAGAGGTTTCAAAGGAGAGAACCGAGAGAAAACCAAAAGACTGAGGTTAGGAGAGAAGCTGAGTGAGGTATTGTGTAGTAGGGTGAAACAAACTTGTTACTGCAGAGGCTTTATTGCAGATCAATGATTGAGCATTGAAGAAGCTCAATGATGCGTGGAGAAATAAAATACTAGAGAGTGAAGAGGGAAGCAGAAAATGAAGAAACATGATTAGAAGACCATGAATATTTTCAACCCTGAGAGTTTGATATAGGAGAAAAACCACCCCAAGTAAAAGTTGAAATTTTGTGAACCTTCCAGAAGGTGAAACGTGGCTGAGAGGAAGATATTTCCTCGTATTTGATTGATATTGTTGAAGGAGTTATGTAATTCTTCCTTTGGACCATCTAGTTAATGATTTTAGGAGGAAATCGTGGATCGAAGATGATCCACGATATTGTATTTTATTGTTTAAATATAATCCTATGAGCATTGTGAGTTAAGAGAGGACATAATGTAGATCAGGTCAAGGAGAAGACAGGGCCTGAGAAGAGCCCTTAGTTTTAATCGATCTTGATCTATTAATGAAATTGTGTTTATTTTTATCAATTCTTGAATTCGGTTTAACCCTATGTCGAAACCTTGAGTTAATAGGTGAATGTGTGTGAGAAGAAGTCATGAATGTGTGTTACAGGATTGAATGGTGCAGCAGAAGTGTAGACGCAACGAAGAAAGAGATAGAACATTGATCACTGAAATGATCGATGGTGATTTATCATACAATGATATCATGTAAAGGGGAGATCCAACCAACCATCCACAAAGAAGATCGACGGATGGAATTAAAATCATATTGACAAAGTACAAGGAGGTTAACACAAGGAGGTCTGAGACACTGTGGTTTGGGGCTCGAAATACATGCATTCATTTACTCATCTGTGTGGTTCCAAATGAAATTATGGTGTGTCCCACATAGGAAGGATTGGATGATAGAGAATAAATCTTCGAATCAAAGATAGACGGTCCTCATGACATCAAATCGCGGATAGCATAATTTCTAAGGAATTGAAAGGCCCAAAAGTTTCGAGGCTTTGATGATGAAAAATGTCACGTTGACATAAATAAATCCATTGAGGGAGTGACACATGGCCCATTCAATAAGTGACACATGCCAATTTCCATTTGGAAACTGGCGCATGTGGTAGTCACAAATTTAAGTGACACATGGTAGCTTAGTCAATAGGTGACAAGTGGCAGGTCCACATAGGCAACCCCAAGGTGAGCCTTGGTAGTTGTTTAGTAGAGATCAATGGTGGAGGTTCAACCCAGTAGATCCTAATCAATGGTCCATATTATTTCAGATCACGAATATCAACTAGTTTTGTGTTGAAGGTTTTAATAAATCCCAATATCGAGATACGTCAGGATGACGTCAGTTTCCATGGTGGCCCATGACAAGGTTTTAAGAATAATCAATGGTCCATATATAATCCGAGATCCATATCTATGGTGGAAATTATATCACCCAATGAAATTTGGTTCATTTTTGTTGATCATTGATAAATTTCAGGATCAACGATCCAGATTGAATGCATACACCTGTAGATGAGCCTATTGTTCTCAGAACTTGGTCCTATCAAGAGGAAGGGTTAAATTCTGGATCTGCAAGAGCATTAAGGGATTCCGATTAGCCAATTGTTATAGCCTTTGGTCACGTGAGATAAGTGTTGGTTCCGATAGGCTATGACTTAAGCCCTCAGACTAGAGCTGGTCTTATGGAAATTAGATTAATGCCAATGATTTACCAAGGGTGCCAAGTATAATTAAGGATCCTGCAACAAGGATTAAGGATTTATTGCTTCCATGGATGTTTCAGTCCATTTTTTGGGTGAATAACGCATAGGTCCAAGGATCAAATTCAATGATTCTTTGGACCCAAATTATTGGTATTATCAAATAAGTATCAGGTCCCTGGTTCATGGTACTTATCACAAGAGTATATGGGTCACTACATCTTCCTTATAACTATTGTTCAAAGTGTATGGTTTGGCATTGGGATATTTATTACTTGATTAAATGGGTGAAGCCAAGAACAATGTTAGTGTGTCTCTCACAACTTTTGGATGGCATGCATTAGAGAAAAAATAAACTCTTTGTTTTATATGTTTTTTTTTTAACTAATTATAAACATGTTACATGTTTTCTTAGTGCATGTAAATGCTTTTTTTGGCTAAAAAGTTAATATTAATATGAGTATTGTAATAAATAAATAGTATTGATAACTTCAATGGAATAGTGGGTGTTGAATTAGTATCCAATAATTAGTATGTTAATATGTTATAGATCGAAAGGAATTTTAGTATATAAGGAGAATTCATTCAATTTTTCTAGGAAATAAAAATAGATTACAAATGCAACAAACATACATTCTTTCACAAGTACCCTAGGTATATGTGTTTTTATATTAAATCTTGTCTCAAATTTTTGTATGTTTCCCTTTGTATTCTTGTATTGACACTATGAAATAGTGGTGCTAATGGTCTTGAGTTCTATCCCATCAACAATGACGATTCATGGATGTATTAACTCAAAAACGTTGCTGATTCATTAATGTTTTTGAGCTAATACAATGATGATTTATCATCGTTTTTGAGATGGAATTCATGACTGCTAGTGACATTGCTTTGCATAGTTGACGCAAGGGTCATGAGACGTAGTGGTTTCATGGATGGAGGTGGAAATCATGTTGATTGAGGCGAAAAAAGGAGGTGGAATATAGGTGATGGTATTGGGAAGGTGCCCATCAAAGTTGAATATTTCAGGAGACCCACACCGACATTCTCGTACCCAGGGGGTGTCTTTGAGATAAAGGGTACGTTGCTAGTATGTGAATCAAAATTGAAAAAGGCCAGTTGGTTAACCGTAACAAATTTTTCTTGATGTGGGAAATGTAACACACAGAAAAGTGTAGACACAATTGCATGCATGGAATCAATCTAGCTACGACCAAGTAAGAGGTTATAGTCAAGTGACACATCAAATACCTCGACCTAGACATTGAACGATTTGCCTTCCAATGTAATAGACAATGAGGGAAGAACACCATAGGGTTTAAAACCAGAACCATTGAAATCCTTAAGTGTATTGTGTGATTCGGTGAGGGGGGTAGAGCCAATGAATGCACTATAGCCAGGGTGCGACGACGTTGGAAGACTGAAAAAAGGAACGAAGTTCATGAAATTTCTAGAAGGGATATTCTAGAATATGATGTGGCATCTGTATGGTTGGGATCCTACTCACTTATTTAATTTGGTGGGATCATCCTAATCTCTTTAACCATTTCTCTTTCTCCTATATAATGATGGATTTATCATGGAAAAGGTTAAGCAAGATTAAGAAAGCAAGATAAAGCAAGGAATTAATGAAGGAATAGGCTGAGAATTATGTGCGAGATTCTATCTATGTTGATTCTTGAAGTCTTCATATGTCCATCAAGTTATTGTGGATCCTCTTCATGCAAGTTTGGATCAAGTGTGTGTGTTGGAGAAAAGGGCCACCAAAAGGGAACCTTGCAACATCAAGGTTGTTTGGTTGTATCTTCCACTTTTACTTCATATAATACAATGACATGTTTCTTTCCCATAAAATCATTCTAATTTTGTTACATGACTCCTTGATCACATGTGTAAGTTTTCATTGAATATACTATTGTTTATTTCACTTTGGTTGGTTTCTGTTTCATTGCATATCCAATATCACAAGAGCACCAAAGCAGAGTAGGGACAACAAAAATATAAGGAAGCGATATTCAAAGGTATGCCATTCATCTATTGTTTGATAGTAAACTCAATGATTAAATCTTAGGGAAAGCGTCATGTCCTGTCTTGTTTTGTTCTAGATCTAGGTGGATCTAGGGAGATCAGTTTATGTCTACATTCACTGATTTATCCAATAAAAAAATTGGCACCAGAACACATGTTGTAGAAACATCACCAGGGTGACTAAAATAATGTGAAAACCTAGGTATAATGTTTATGTCATCAATATTATTCCACTTCCCTATCCTAGTGGCATGCCTTGCAAGGAGATCTCCTTCCTTGGGCCATTGAATTTTAGGGTACTTGGAGGCTCTTATGAACTGAATCTCTCTTTTTAGATTTGAGAAAAAAAAATGAGACTTTATTTAATGTTGTGGTATCATCTCATAAATTCTCTTTGTACAATGCAACACTAATATGTGCTAACTTTCTATTCTAAATCACTATGCAGACGAGGAATCAAGATGGAGTATATTTAATAGATTCTCAAGTATTGGCATAAGGCCTCATGTAATATGAGAATAATTCTTCATGATCCTCTTGACTCAATTTCCTTTCTTGGCCCATAAGTGTTCCCTTATTGAACTAGCTCCATCATGTTTAAATATAGCAAGGCCCACCATAGGGCTAGGTGATAAGTTTAAGAGAAATAGGAGCATGTGCATAGAATGATTCCTATACCACCATGAAACAACAAACAATTCCC
The DNA here is from genome assembly GCA_009831015.1 of Picea engelmannii. Lineage (NCBI taxonomy): Eukaryota > Viridiplantae > Streptophyta > Pinopsida > Pinales > Pinaceae > Picea > Picea engelmannii. The sequence continues at coordinate 205,005 of ML789517.1, read as the reverse complement.
ACATTGTCACTCATTATCTTATCAGGGACCAAGCCACTAGATCCACCTACTCAAGGGTGGGACCATGCGATTCTCATTAGTTTTGATCCTCTTGAAATTAGGCCCTGTGATGACCATGAGGAAAATCCTCCCACACCCATAGGTTATATTTATGTTTCATGTGTATGCCCTATGTTTTTATTCTTTTTATGACTATGATTAATACTTCATGATGATGAGTGTTTTGGCACAAGAAAACTTGATTTTTGAGTTTTGGATTTGATAATGGAGGATACGTTGGGAACCTATCCATTTTTTGTATTAAAACATGTACATATCTCCAATTAATATAGTTTAAATAAGCTTTAATTAAGGAAAAAAACCTTATCGCATTACTCCATTACGCACACTCAATTGTTTTGTCACTCTAGCAAAAAAAAAATGATTACAGTATAAATCTTTATCCTCAAGAAGTTGTAGTGTAGTTAGGGGAAATAATAGGGGGTACCTATGGAGGTACCCAATGGGAATAATAGTATATAATTATTTCTATGTATAAATACCACTTTTAATAAATAATTCCTAGTGTGAATGCAATAAATGTAAGAGGACTTACTAGAAGGGGAACCTTCTAGTAAGTCCTCTTACATTTATTACATTCACACTAGGCATTATTTATTAAAAGTGGACTTTATACATAACAATACTTATATACTATTATTCCCTTTTGGCACCTCCCTAGGTACCCGTTACACATTATTTTGGTCACCCTGGTGATGTGTCTACAAGCATGTATTCAGCCTCTCAAAAGGATCTTTCCCATGAGAAAAGTAACTAGTTTATTTCTCTACAAAGCTTGTTTTTAGAAGGACATCGCATGCTAGTAGTATTATACAGTGTGGAAATTCCCGATTTCTGTAGGTAGCCCTTAACCTGGCCAACGGAGTTTCCACAGGCTGCTATATAGACAGGGTGCGACGACATTCTAAAACTGAGAAAAAGGAAGGAGATCATGAAAGTTCTAGAATGAATCTTCTATAATATGAGGTGGCATCCATGTGGTTGAGATCCTACCCACCTCTTTGATTTGGTGGGATCATCTTGATCTCTTTAACCATCTCTGTTTCTCCTATATAATGATGGATTTCTCATGGAAAAGGTTAAGCATTAAGTAAGAAAAAAACATTAAGCAAGAGCAAGTAAGGAATGATTAAGGTTGAATAGGATGTGAATTGTGTGAGGTACTCTACATCTGATGCTTGAAGGCTTCATCTCAACTTATCAATTTATTGTGGATCATCTTCATGCAATCTTGGAGCAAGTGTGTGTGTCAAGAGAAAGGGCCACCGAAAGGGAGCTTAGCAACATCAAGGTTGTTTGGTTGTATCTTCCACTTTCTCTTAATATACAATGGCATGTTTCTTTCCCATAAAATCATTCTCATTTTATTGCATGATTCCTTGATCACATGTATAAGTCTTCATTGAATATACTATTGTTGCTTTCACTTTGGTTGGTTTGTGTTTCATTGCAGGATCAATACCACAAGAGCACTAGAGCGAAGCAGGGACAACAAAGACATAAGGAAGCGATACTCAAAGGTATGTAATGCATCCTTTCTTTGATATTAGGTTCAATGATTAGGGATTAGGGAAAGTGCCATGCCCTGCCTTGTTTTGTTCTAGATCTAGGTGGATCTAGGGAGATCAGTTTATGTCTGCATTTACCGATATTATCCAATAACAAAATTGGCAAATCCACTTGGGTCCCCCACTCTACCTGTAAACATAAATGGGGGACCCTCTCTAAGAAGAAATACACTAATATAGACCCATATCCAAATTGTTTCAGGTCCCCTTTCTTGCATTTTGTCAGACACGTCTTCATGCTACGAAGAATTCCATCGCTCCAGTTAAAAACCCAAGGCTCCATGCACTCCACTACATATTGAAGGTAGATTTTGAGGGAAATGTGAGGAGATGCACTCCCTACCATATGTGAAATGGTAAAAATAATAGTCCGAAGGGGTAAATCCAGGAAACCCCTGATGAAAACTTTTCCCTTGCATCTCTCTACCTCAGGATCACAGTATTGGCAGAGATACTCACTCATTGGTAGACCACCACCTCTACCTCCTATCAAAGTCACATGAGATCCACGACAAGATAAACTTGTAAAGAAATATATATCCTCGATATATAAGGATAGTGCGTGGGCACCCACATGAAACACTTGCTGGTCCACATCCCACATGTGGACTAGGTACTCGAACAACCTCAGTTGGGCCCTCATGCCTTGGATTTTAAAGAACTTCAGTAACCCACACTGTCGGAGGGAATCTATGGTACCTTGGTCATTCAAGGCAATGAAATCATCATCTTCGTGTTCCCTCTCCCTCTACTCCAACATTTTGATGATCAAAAACCTGCATTGGGACAACAAAGGGAAATTAGCATCCTCATTTGTTGCTTTGGAAAGTTTTTATTGGTTAAACGCGTGAAGAAATTTTTATTTTTGGACGCCACAGGTGGAGTATTAAAAACAATGTGGGGTTTTCACAGGTGAACCACAATTTTCATGTAGAAACCCATGGTTTTCACAAGTCCCAACATAGGTCACCTTTGGCGGACCTTGTGCACACTTATCGACCTAAAATTCAACTCAAAAATCAATTTTACACCAATAAAAATGAAATTTAATCCATTGAAAAGGAAGAGGACAAGGAGATTACCGTTTTGATGGAATTTTTTCTTTGAATGGTCTCCCGTGCCTCTCGAAATCGACAACCAAAGTCTGAGGTAAAAATAGGGTTTCTAGGCAAGTTTTGGGCAAAATGAAAATGAAATAGTAAAAAAGATATTTTACCTATATTTATTTCATTTTTTACTTTTTTCTATTAATATTTCATATTTTTTTATGCATTTTCTCCAAAACCTAAAGGTCTAATGGTCTCGTGAGTGTTTTGTTTTCTCATAGATGGAAGAACTAGGATCCTGAACAATGAAATACAAATATTTTTCTTGATTTGTTTTTCTATTTGTCACATGTACAAGTACTTTTTAAAGTTTTTTCAGAAAAACGTCGAGTCTAGTCTTTGTTTGTTCTCGTGCTTGAAAATTGATGAGAATGCAACCGAGTATACTTTTGTCATCTTTTCGTACTCTTCATGGTAACATGAAAAAAATGAAGCTCATGGAGTATCCTTTAATCTCTTTTCACGCTCCATAAAAACGAAAAGATTGTCGACCGACCTTGTTCTTTTCACGCTTGTAAAAGTATTTTATGGGCGATAGTTTATCACTTTTTCAATCTCATCTAACTACTTTATGAAAAAGGAACTGAGATATTTCTCTTTAAGTGTTTTTCAGACTCCCTAAACATGAAAAACCCCTAGTTTTCTATCTTTGGACTCGTTAAACAAACATCGAAAGACCCATATGGGACCGAACCACTCCTTACGGTTTGTTAAACATACTCCGAGGGACTTGTCCGAAGGATGAGATTACATCAACAAGCATATGTTATCCTCCTCAAGCTTGAATAAAACTAAAAAGGTACTTGCCAGAAATGGTGGGGGAAAATTTGGGAAAGAAATCTGTCTCAATATTTGTGTTAGTGTTAGTAATAGTCTCTCTTGAACATGACACCCCCTTTGTCATTGAACCCAGGTTGGGAAATTCATTTGTCTCTCGTCTGACATTCTGCAAGTTCATATCTTGGGTTGTCTTTGAGTCAATGTTTCCAAGACCATTGTCATGTCGTTCATATGTTCAAGAGAAGTCCAACCTTGCACAAGCCTTCTATCGAGTCGACCATATGCAGTTATCAATTCTTACCATGTCATCCTTCCCTGTGTCAGTTTCAAATCATTTTCATACTTTTATCTACCCTAAATCTGTTACTTATTTCATGTAATTGATGGGGGATACATCAAGGTCTTCCTCTGACGAGTCTTTTCCTGTAGACTTCAACTCCTTATCTAGGAATAAGACTTAGAAATAAATTAGTACCTTAGAGCCTGCATGCCTCAATGGCGGGTTTCTTCTCTTTCAACAATGGATTTACATCATTGGTCCTTGATTGAGAGATTCCATCGAGTGTTTGACTTCATCTCATTTATTCGCATTTGATGGATTGTACTAAGGTACCTTGGGAGTCATTGACAACAATGGTGATTTCTCACGCACTTGTTAATGATTTTCATTAATGACCGGTAATCAAGTGGTTTCCACCATGTTCGACTTCAAAACCTGTAATCTCATGGCTAGATTCATACTTACTAAAGACGGGATTGAAGACCCTGGATCTCATCATTTTGGTCCAGGTTGCGATGGAATATTTACAATTTGTATTGACACATAGATCCACTTTGTATATCTCGTGGCTATGTCCAAATTTGTGTTTTCTAGAGCATAGATCCACAATGTATTCCTGGTGGCTACGTAGGATCTTGGTGACATGGATCCACAGTGTATTATTGGTGGCCATGACTGACATTTATGGTTTAAATCACTTGTATTCTGAGTGTGGGAATGCCTACCTTATAAATAGTATGATGATTATGCAGATGTTTGATTGTTTACAGGTACCTGATTAGTGTTCTCCTTATTTCTGACACACACACACACGTTCTACAAAGGATTTTGGCTGTCACAAATTCCAACCTCATACTTTGGGGGGAATTCTATTACACATTATTTTGTTCACCTTGGTGATGTGTCTACAAGCATGTATTCAGCCTCTCAAAAGGATATTTCCCATGAGAAAAGTAACTAGTTTCCTACTCTACAAGGCTTGTTTTTAGAAGGACGTTGCAGGCTATTAGTATTATACAATGCGGAAATTCCTGATTTCCATAGGCTACTCTTAACCTAGTTTGCAGAGTTTCCACAGGCTGCTATATAGACAGGGTGTGACGACGTTCTAAAACTGAGAAAAAGGAAGAAGTTCACAGAATTTATAGAAGGAATCTTCTAGAATATGAGGTGGCATCCATGTGGTTGAGATCCTACCTGCCTCTCTGATTTGGTGGGATCATCTCGATCTCTTTAACCATCTCTCTTTCTCATATATAATGTTGGATTTCTCATGGAAAAGGTTAAGCATTAAGTAATAAAAAAACATTAAGTAAGAGAAAGTAAGGAATGATTAAGTTTGAATAGGATGTGAATTGTGTGAGGTACTCTACATCAGATGCTTGAAGGCTTCATCTCATCTTATCAAGTTATTGTGGATCATCTTCATGCAAGCTTGGAGCAAGTGTGTGTGTCAAAAGCAAAGGCTATTGAAAGGGAACTTAGTGGCATCAAGGCTGTTTGGTTGTATCTTCCACTTTCTCTTAATATAATACAATGGCATGTTTCTTTCCCATAAAATCATTCTCATTTTATTAAATGATTCCTTGATCCCATGCATAAGTCTTCATTGAATATACTATTATTTCTTTCACTTTTGTTGGTTTGTGTTTCATTGCAGGATCAATACCACAAGAGCACCGGAGCGAAGAAATGACAACAAAGACATAAGGAAGAGATACTCAAAGGTATGTCACACATCCTTTCTTTGATAATAGGTTCAATTATTAGGGATTAGGGAAAGCGCCATGCCCTGTCTTGTTTTGTTCTAGATCTAGGTGGATCTACAGAGATCAGTTTATGTCCGCATTTACTGATATTATCCAATAACAGTACCCCCTATTATTCCCCCTATCTATACTACAAAAACTATTGACCTACGAGATATTTCTTAGTTAACCTTGTGTTATGTTGTGTGTGCCTCACAACTCTTTGAGCATGCTTCCATTATGCAAACATTGTGTAGGTCTCACTACAAATTGTAAGTTTGTGTAATTAAGCGATAAATTTGTAAATACTCATAAGAAATGAAGGATAGAATTGTGGGCCCATCGACTCATAAGAAGACAATGACAAAGTTATGGGACATTAATATGTAGAACATAAGAGAAAGTTTTTGATTTGATATAAGTTGAGAAGTTAAGGATTACAAAGCTACACCATAAAAAGTTGTGGTTCCTAAATGTGAAGTTGTAAAAAAAAATCCACAAAGATATGTTACCTAATGTTTTAACGTTTTACATGATGTAATAGGTTGAGAATGGTGTAACTAAGTGATGCAACATCCTCACATCCTTCAAACTTCATATCAAACAATGCCATCACTAGTGAGAATTAGAAAACAATAGTTGTATAGATCTTGTGCAATGTCAAGTTCAATAAAATATGGTGATCGACCTCTATATATGTCTTTAACATGTATATGCTTCGTTGTTATCATGGTTTTTTTATTTATGTTAGTATGGTATTTAATTTGACCTAATAAGGAGAATCTCTGGATAATCTCTTGCGATGGACATTGTATTTTGTTTGAAGGTTAATAATAGAATGTATATTTTCTATTTTAGAGTTTTACAAGCCTAAAAATAAAATTTGAATAAAACCTGTAATATAATTATTTTTTTCTAAATGTTATTTCAATTTGGTTTATTGTTTTTATTTTTTTAGATCTTTAGAAATCTAATAAAATTTGAATAATTCTAGTAAAGCAATGTATTCATGTAGTTGTTGTTGATTATGATTGTTAAATGTTCTCTTAGACCAATTTGGTCTATAGAGCCTTACAAATGAATGATAAGGAATTACTTCATTCACTTTATAATTTCATTTCTATGCTTGAAAAGATTGGAGAGAAGTTTTCCTTAATCTCTATAGTTTTGATGAATTAAGAAGTTAGGAAGGTAAGTGTTATTAAAAATATTTGAAATTGACATCTTGTGGGTCTAAAGATGTTTCAAAAGAAGTCAATTAGGTGTAGTTCAAATGGTTGAGAGATGATCGACGGAGAGAAACACTAGATGATGGATGATTACGTAGTTATTGAAAAACGTTTCAAGCATCCAAAGGTTTCAAGGTGAAATATTTACAACCTTTCTATATTTTTCCTTTACAAATGTTTTTTTTTGTTGTTGTTGTGTTTCAATGTGGTTAAATCATGACCCTCACTGTTATGTTTGCCACCTTATAATCTTCAGTTTGCTTGCTTATATTTACTTATTCATAAAATTTTAAATATCATTGAAAATCTATGGTGGCGTATTTTACTTTTAAATCTTCCGATGATAGATCTTATAAAATTATATATGATCCCTCGTGCCTAATGTATCGAAAAAAAACTTACTATTAAAAAATTAATACTATATTACTAGAATAGATTCCATTAAATCCATATTGAAAAAAGGAATTTCTGTTTTATACAAGTAGAACAATGTTCCTTGTTTAATGTCTTGCACATCAATTGCATTGTACATAGTACCAGGCTCATCCATACACCTTTAAAATATAAAATCCTGTTGGTAGCCAACAATTCTGTCAAATTTTATCATAATTAAAAGTCATCATAAAAAGGATAAAATATTTATGTAGTTGCCTCCTCCTTACATTTATAAACGTTTTTATCTTTTGGTTTCAAGGAGATTCATTGGGCTAGCTGATTATATGAATATTTCATTTAAATTTTTGCTTGTTTTGTTTAAATTTCATGACTGCAAGCATGCAATTGAAACACAAGTTTGGCTTGGGTAATCATTTGCAGTTTGTGGTTTCTTCGTTTCTTTTGCTAAAGAGATTATACCTCAAGGAGACCTATATGTTTATAAGTCTTAAGGTTTGTAAGATTATTGATTAATCCATTTCCACTTTTTTCACTATGGGAGATATGACTTGATCATATCTATGGTTTATTATACAATTTTAATATTCGATATGCCTAATAACGTATAACCTTGGATTAACATTTGAAATGTGCTCCTTTCTCTTACCAGTCATATCACTTTCATATCACCCTAGTACAAGACTAATGTACTCACAGTTACACATCATCATGTTGTCCTATACATTTACCACCCTCATTCATTGTTTAAGTAGGCAAGTCGTAATGGTTTGAGTTTAGTTTTGATTACGAAGAGTGGTTCAACAACCTACGTGTCCTAGGGTTCTTAGTCACTCTGAGCTTGAATTTCCAGGTATGATAACCTCCCAAGCTCGTAAGTATCAGACCTCTTCTAATTTTACAGAACTCTCTTTGTTGTTCATGTATTGGAAAGAGAAACCCCCCTATCGTTGCATTTTATGTGTCTTTTTGATAGAAACCATGGCTCCCGTGGTCCGAATCAAACCTAATGGCTCTCAAGATATTCTCGTCCACGATGATGCCATAAGCGATTTGCAGGCACATGGTTGGGACATATTCATCTGAATTCGAGGGTTATAACCTGGCAGTTGCACATGCTTTTTCTCAATTGTTTGATGGATTTAAAGCCAAAGTTGGGGACCTGCAACTCACAATAAATTAGGATTTTATAGCATGAGCCACATGAATATCACTGGAGGGAGAAAAATAGTTCAAGAATGCCAAGATAGAAGGCGTTCCATGGAGTCTTTTCATGGTCTCTAGGAAATCGATATGCTTACCTAAAGGTACACCTATCACTCTTTTAAAACCCCACTGGCACGACCTTCTTTTGATTCTCAAACAATTCGTGACTTGCAAATGAAGGTATGGCTTAGTGTTCCTGTATCACATTCGCCTGCTAATGAATTTTCTAGGGTTCAAACTAAATCTGCCCTTTTATTCGTATATGAGCTTGTGTAAGATGTCTAGGCATTATCAAAAACATAGTTTAAACCTTCTGTCTAGTCTCTTTCATCATGGACTTACACAAATTTTGTTGTTATTGCATTTAGCTCAAATTGGGGATACTTGGGAGGGCTTCCTATGTTGAAATGATTTTTTCCTACCTAAAAGCACAATGGACATGCCTATGCATTCCAATATAAACCTTAATCCATGTAACCCTATGAATACAAGTCAAGGTGTCAATTCACAAAGATACCGTGAACTCATTGAACCAAACTTTGTTTCTATGCAAGACCCTCTGGGTAAAAAATCTCGATATAATTTCATGCCCAGGAAATCGTTACAGAAGGTAGTGGATGTATTGAAAGAGAATTTTTCTCATGCCCCTATTGTTGAGCCAATTCACGGTATTGTTAACAAACCAACTGTTAAGAAAAAACCCAAGAATAAGAAACAGGGTAACTCAGATTTGATTTTTTCAAAGAAAATATTAGGCCGATTAATATCCAGGAGTCTGAGAAATCGAAAGAAGGATCATTTGAGCTTGATCTCATTGATCGAGGTCAATGATCAATGTTCTGATGAAGAGATTAATGAATTCCTTGCACGAGAATATGAGGATAACCAATGTCTCAGAAATGAAACTGTTAGTCGAGATATACAATATGATTTTGTTTCTAGACTACCTCCGTTTCTAAAAGATCAAGAGGGATTTGCTGGAATAGGACATGATTTTAAACAAGCTACAGGAAATATCAAAGCACCCATTGCTCAGTACACTCAATATCATCCTGCTATAGTACCTATACACTGTGAAAATTGTCTCAAAGGGGTAGAAAGATATTACAGAGACATACCATATTTACAGGCACAATTAAAACATTTGGCATCTTGAAATTATCTGCTTGAACGAGAAAATCAAGAATTGAAGGCATGCACAGATCAAGCAAGTAAAAGGCCCAAAAGAGTTGGTAGTGTGATCATAAAAAATGCAACCAATTTCAATGCCATCGTTAACTCAGAATTATCCAACCCTTCGTTGTCTAATTTCTAGAATGGTATAAGTGGTTTTGTTTTTCTTTGATTTTATTCTATTGTGAAAGTCAAATAAGAAGATTTATTTTGATTTTCTTTGTTAATATAAGACTAGCTACATAATCGCACGATTCTGTATCCAGTCTATTTATAAATGTTAGTTTGTATTATTTTCTAAAAATCAATTTCATTTTGTCATTTACAGGAAAATAATAATTATAGTGCTATTCATAAGGAGAAGCCCTCATGGATTATGTGATATATAGTTTAGTAGTTTCTTTTTGTTTGATAAAACTATGTCATTATGTAATTAATTTTGGTAAACAAACTCCTACAAGAGTGGTTCCCTATTGTACTATTTTTGTAAAACAATCTATTTTTTTGGGATTACCCTCTATCTTGCATGATAAAGGGTTGTTAATCCAAAACTATTTTAAATAGTGATTGATGTTAGTAGTATGGACAAATTTTGCTAGGATACAGTGTGGACATGTGATTTTGGGAACTGATATGGGAAAGTTATTCACCATCGGATTTAAACCTGTGTGATGCTTATTCCATTGTGTTCTTCTATTGCCTTGGTCTCATGAGATATTATTATGTTTGATGAAGCTTTAGCCTTGTCATCATATGGTGTTTCATATTGTTAATTCTTTGATGTTGTCCATAATTTGTCATTCCATTTTGTATGTGTGATCAATCTGTCATTTGATTTTTATTGATTTATTCTTAATGTTAAATGATGGATAATATCGATACTTAGAATTGAGTTTTCTCTCGTTCTTAAATATTGATTATCATAAGATCATAACATTTTTACAGTTATCATTATGTTGTTATATTCCTGCTCCAACACATTAAATGCTTCTTTGAATTTATTTTGGAAAGTACTAGTATTGTTCTATCATAGGTTTCCCTCATATGCAGGACAAGTAAGAGTTCGAACAACACAGGAGGATAAACTTAGTTTAGTTGATTAGTTACAGGTTAGTCTGTGTGTTATTTAGTTAAATTATTTATTAATAGAATGATGATTGCATGAATTAGATTTGACTATTTATTTGATCGTTGTTTCAATTGTATTTTCTTAGTATTTATTAGTTTAAAGTCATTAAACTTTCAAAAAGAAAAAAAAAATATTTATGTGCTTTATTTATCTCATTTAGAAACACTTTTAAGAACATTCATTTCATAAGATTTCAAGTAAATCTTGCAAGTTGTATATAGACTATTTATAATCATTTGTATATATTCATGTTTCTATTAGAACACGTGTAATTAGTAAACACATATAGTTAGTATATGATCTCTAGATTAGTCAATTTCTTTCATCATTTTCAGGAGTTTAGTTGGCTAACAGAGCCATTAAACCCATCAGGTCATTTCATTCAAAACAGATTGGGTTAATTAGAAAACCCCGGTCTAGATTTGACCTTCCAGTTGATAATGTGTCACTTATGCCTGTCAACAAATGGCACTAGAAGGAGGGCCTGTAATTAATTGATGGCATGTGGAGGTCGTAAGACACCCACACACACTTTCACTCTTGTCATAACGCGTAGTTTCTTTGACACAAATGTTACACTTGAAACAACTACTACCTCCTACGATAACCTCGATATTCCTGTCGAACCAGTGACACCACTCCCTCAAGGGATTGACGTCTAAGAAATTGTCCGCCAGTCACTTATAGGAACTCAAAGTTCCTTATCCCTTATTAGACATCCTGGTAGAAAAATCAATCAATCGCTTGAATTTACAAGCATTCAAGAACAACTTCAAGGCACTAGTCTGCCCGGAAACCCTTTAGGTGGAAATACTACCAATCCTGCTAGAGCACTTATCCTTGGAGCTGGAGGATCTGGTATCCCACCATATCCACCTAGTTCTTCTCCATCCTCTTCAAGAGGAGAGTCTTCGGATGAAGTCAGTTCTTCATCTGAACCATCTCAGCCTTCAACACCACCAACTCCCATGGAAAACTAAAATAATCCTGCTATACCTTGGCTTGATCAAGATGGCATGGTTGTACCTGGACCCCAACACCCACTACCTAAACATCTAGAGAAATGGCTACCCAAATTTGATCCAGATTCGAAGCAATCAGTTGAGGATCACATGAAGAAATTTATGCTAGCTATTAGACTCCAGAGTGTCAAACATGAAGAGGTAGTATGTAGAATATTTCCTTATACTTTTGAGGGAAATGCCTCAACCTGGTATTTTTCTCAACAACCTCAGACCATTGTATCTTGGGACAAGTTTGAAACTTGTTTTCTGGAAAAAATTGGAGATGATAAATCCCCGAAAGTCTTGGTTACAAAACTCTCTATCTTAAAAATGAACCCTAAATAAAAAGTTAAAGACTTTAACCAAAGATTTCTAACACTAAAAAACAAAATCCCTGTAGATTTGATGCCTGCAGAAAGATTAATTGTTGCATATTATACTAAGGCCCTGCATAACAACATAATGATATGGGTTAAAAGGTCCAAAAAGAACATGGTGTTAGAAGATTTTGAGGAGGAAAGTCAAATTGAGAAAGATATATTGAGCCTAAAAGATAATCTAAGTAGTGAAGCTGAAACAACTTCTTCTTCTAAGAAGAAAATAGAAATTCTCATTGTGCCTCCTCAACCTAAAAATCAACAAGAAACATTAGACCTGGAGAGATTGCAGAAAGCTTTCCAGAAATTATCCAATCAGGTCATTGACTTGAAAATATTTGTCGAGGAGGCGTCTACAAGCAAAGGAAGTTTCAACCCTCCTTTTAGAAATCCTTTCCCTCCAAACCGACCAAACCCGACCATAGAAGGTTTACATTTTGAAAGTTTATAGTATGATTTGCAAATGATATTAGAAGCACATGACAATTTTGTTTCTGTTCCTCCTGAAAATTATGATGATACAGTTGAGGAAGAGGTACTAGAAGAGGAAGACTCATCTCCTTCTATTTTCGAGAACTTGTCAGATAGTATTTTCCAAACAAATTTTGAAATTGTCCACCCTTACAACACTAGGAGTAAAACACAAAACAAGCCTCCACCCGAAACAAGTAAAAATGTGTTTCCAAAATAGTCAAAGCAAACTTAAATTAGACAAAGTTTAAATGCCCCAATTTTAGAGTATGATTTAATTGAGGCTCTGGAAAAATTAAGGACAAATATTTATGTTTTTGAACTGCTGAAATTTCCTCTTATTTTTCATAAAATGCTTCAAAGCATCGTTGAAAACAGTAAAAAGAATAATGTTAGCAGCAAAAAATCAGTAGAAATTGACTTAAACGCAACTAAAAATGTCCCAACTAAAAATACATTTGAACATCAAGATAAAAGGGACTTAGGAGAAAAAACTATAGGAAACCTAGATAAAACTGTTTCAGGATCAACAATAAAAAATCAGCAGAATTCTGTTGTTTTTGCACGAAAAAATGTGCCCCCTTTTTTACTGAATTTTGTGATTTTTAATAGGAATGTACATAATTGCATGGTTGAATCCAGTGCATCATCAAACATGATGCATTTGTTTGTATGCCATAAAATTAACGCAGAAGTAAAACCTTCTGATCTAAAAATTATTTAGCTAGATCGAATGAATGTTAAAGTGATCGATGAACTTAAACATGTGTTGATTAGATTATCATCCAATTCCAAAGTTCATCAAATAATTGATATTATCGTTGTTGACATTCTTGAAGTTTATGGTCTATTTTTAAGAAGATATTGGTAAGAACATCTACATAGTTATTTTTCTACAGACTGGTCTCATTTGTGGCTGCCTGAAAATGGACAGCCTAATAAGATCAGAATAAACAAAGAATGTTACTTTAATCATACCATGATAGTTCTGAACGATCCAAATGACCCTTTCGTTATCACTGCAAATTCGATTGATACGCAGAGAATGAATACCTTTTTTGGTAACTTCATGATGAAAATTTCATCTATCACTGATCTAGAACAACAATATGAAGTAATAGCCTATACTCAGGCACTAGTTTTGCTGAATACAGAGAATATCGTTGGCGACGCACAAATCTGGTCCCTATATTTTGATGGATCCAAATCCCAAGAAGGAGAAGGTGCTGGTTGTGTGCTCATGGATCCTATTAGTAATAAATTTTTTATTGCTTGTCGATTAGAGTTTGAATGTAACAACACAACTGAATATGAAGAACTTCTTCAGGGGCTTCGTAAAGCACTAGACATGGATGTGAAAAATTTCATAGTATTTGGCGATTCAGAAATAGTATTCAAACAGGTAAGAAACAAAATACATTGTTTGTCACCACATCTAAAGAGTTACCAAACCGAGGTATGGATTTTAATGCACAAATTTCTAGTATTTAATATAAATTCCATTCCTTGGATGAGTAATTCAGAAGCTGATTTACTAGCCAATGTTGCTTCCAAATTGTTGCCCGTTGAAGGTATTTATCCTAACGCGTTCTCAGTCCAATTGTTATTCAGGCCATCGATTCCAGACAATATAAAAAATTGGAGGGTGTTTTATGATGATCAACAGATCATCAACTTTTTGCATATGGAAGACACCTTCCAAGATGTAGTTAATTAATGAAGGAACTCATGACGTGAATCTCCGAGACTTCACAGTAATATCTGATCCTTGATCTCTAGAATCAACATCCAAGATGGTAAACTCTATCCCCAAATCTGTTGTAAGATTAGAGAAATTTTACGACCTACATGACAAGTTTAGAGGGGTAGTTAATTACAAAACTAATTGTTCCTATTTGCTTAATGAAACTGCTAATTTAGGAACACGAGATAATCCTCAAAATATTAATTTGGGAAAAGGATGTTCTGAACACAAAAGATCCTCTTTTATAAAATTATTTAAATAATATAAAGATGTATTTTCTTGGACGTACGCCGATCTAATTTTTTTTTGACCCAAACATCATACAACATGTAATCCCTATGAAGCCTCAGACTCAGCCTTTCCAACAACAAATGAGGAAAATGCATCCTAAATTGGAACTTACAGTTAATAAGGAACTGGATAAATTACTAACTGCAAAGATAATTTTCCCAGTTAGGCACACTCAATGGGTGTCTAACTTAGTTCCTGTAAGAAAGAAAAGTGGTGAAATTCGACTTTGTGTCAATATTCAAAATTTAAATCGAGCATATGATAAAGACAAGTACATTGTTCCACCAATGGAACAAATACTACAACAAGTATCTGGTTCCAAAATGTTAATGTTTATGACATTATTATAGTTCTTTGCATTTCAATAGATAAGAGCATAATAAGAACAAGATCATTGAGAAATACACATTCACAAGAGACACAACATTTATCCTGGGAAACCCTCTAGGGGAAGAAAACCCAACAAAACTTCCTTATCATAAATAGCTTAAACAATGTTCAAGAGATAACTCGAACCAATACAGAAATTCCTCCCCAAGATATGCACCACTCTTCTCCTCCTCTCTCTGGTAATTGCAGCTTGCCTCATAAGAGAAATGAGCAAGTGAGTTGTGTGTTTGAAGTGAGGCACTATCCTCTTATTTATATAAGATTGGCACGTGTGAAAGGTCACAACTGGCAGGGCCGACCTCTCACTCTGGGTGGGTAAACCCACCTTTAATTAATTCTGGGTCTTCCATAATAACTGTTGGGGCCGACTTCTTATTCTTCCCTTTGTAATTGTCCGATGACCAATCCGCAAAAGGGGATTTGGTCCTTATACAATTACTGACATGATTAATCCACAATGGGGATTAATCCAATAACAATAATAATAATAATAATAATGACATGATTAATCCACAATGGGGATTTAATCCAATAATAATAAGAATGCTCTTCACAGTTACATTATTTCAACACGAAAGACTATCTTTATTAGATGTTTTTTCTGGATACAACAAGGTCCTTATGTCTCCTTCGAACCAGCTTAAAACCACATTTTGTACCCCATGGGGCACTTACACCTACAGGAAAATGCCTTTTGGAATGATAAATGTCAGTGCCACTTTTCAGAGAGCAATGGATATTGCTTTTTGCGGCCTCATCAACCAATCAGTTGCGGTTTATCTTGACGATGTCACCGTCTTTTAAAAAAAACAAGAAAGATCACTTGTCTCACCTTAGGGCCGTCTTAGAACGATGCCGCAAGTTTGGCATATCTCTCAATCCCCAAAAAATAGTCTTTGCAGTAGAACAAGGGAAACTGCTCGGGTTTATAGTATATAAAGATGGAATGATTATTGATCCTGAGACAACCCAAGCCATTGCTAAAATTCCTCTTCCTTCTTCCAAAAAGGCCATGCAATCCTTTTTGGGTAAGATTAATTTTGTCAGACGATTTGTCCCAAGTTTCTCTGAAATGGTAAGACATCTAAAAAATATATTTAAAAAGGATGTTTTGTACATATGGGGACCACAAGAAAGTCAGTCTTTCGATTCAATTAGAAAAGCAATAATAGAAGAAGCTTCCCTGATGAGTCCCAATTTTTCTCAAGATTTCACTCTATACACTTTTGCATTTGACAGATCCTATGCTGTCGTGATTACAAAGAAAAACACTAAAAGCAACGAGATACCCATTGCCTTCATGAGATCTTCTTTCAAAGGAGCAAAACTTAACTATGCCACGGTGGATCAACATGCATATATTGTTTTTAAAGAAGTGAAACATTTCAGGTCTTATTTGTTGAAATCCAGGACCAAAGTTGTTGTTCCTTATCCCACTGTAAGAAATATGTTAGTACAAGAAGAGCTGGGTGAGAAAAGGGAAAATGGGATGACATCACTACATGAATATGATCTTGAAACAACCCTTGACTAAATTGTTAGAGGTCAAGGCCTATGTAAATTAGTGGCTAATTCAGTTGAAGAATTAGAAAGTCAAATAAATACATCAACTATAAATCAACATAATGAAAAACAGATCAGTTGTGCACAAACTATGCCCAATTCATGGTATGAGAATATCAGGTTTTATTTGCTGCATGGAAATGCTCCTTACAATATTTATCCCAAAACCAGAAGAGCACTTAGACTTAAATATGCATCTTTCCAATTAATCAATGATATATTATTTCGAAAGAACTTTGATGGTGTTTTTTTTGCATTGTTTAGAAAAAGAGGAGTCCGAAAAAGTGTTGGATGAACTTCATTCCGGTGATTCTGGTGGTAATTTTGGTGGAGATACCACTTCCCACAAAGTGCTAAGGGCTGGATACTATTGGACTAACTTGTTTAAAGATTCCCATACGTTTTCCTACAAGTGTGTAATCTGTCAAAAGTCTGCAGGAAAAGTGAAAAAGGCATATTTTCCTTTGCAACCTATTACTGTAGATGCACCTTTTCAGCAATGGGGCCTAGACATTATTGGAACAATCAACCCCCCTTCCTAGCAACAACACAAGTACATCCTCACAACAAGAGACTATTTTACGAGATGGTCTGAAGATTTACCTTTGAAAGTGAGCAACACCAGTCAGGTAGTATCATTCCTGAACTCCCACATCATCACTCGATTCAGAATTATTGAATGTCTAGTTTTTTATAATGCTTCGTATTTTTATTCCCTAGATATGAATGTTTTCTCTCTAGAAAAAGGGATTAAACTAAAGTATTCTTCTAGCTACTACCCTCAAGGGAATGGTCTAGCCGAGTCGACAAATAAGAATTTAATCAAGATTATAAAAAGGTCAGTTTCATAAAACCACAAGAATTGACACAATGCATTGTACAAAGCACTTTGGGATGATAGGGTAATTCCAAAATCCTATGATGGTAATTCTCCTTTCTTCCTCGTCTATGGAAGAGAAGCCATCCTCCCCCCACATGTCTTACTCCCTTCTCTGCAATTATCGCAAAAAGTTCAAGAAGAACAATGTCCTCCTCTAAAAAACTGGATAAATGCTTTATTAAAACTAGAAGAGGTGAGAACACAAGAAAAACAAAAACTGGATCAACACCAACAAATTATGAAGAGCTAGTTTGATGAAAGTTCATCTTCTGATATGAATTTTGAAGTTGGTGATTTGGTTCTAAAGTGGGACAAAGCACATGAGGGTAAGGGGGAACATACCAAGTTCCAAAACCTGTGGCTGGGACCATTTGTAATTTCTGAAAAATTGGGTCCCAGTTCTTTTTGTCTGCATAACTTGGAGGGAGAGCCAGACACTTTCCCAGTGAATGGTCAGGCTCTGAAGAGATATTTTTCTTGATGATTTCTGATCCACCCTCTTGTAAATATTTTTAATTTTTATTTTCTATTTTTAATTTTGGTTTTTTTCATTTTTCTTGATTTTGATTTGTTTTCTAAACAATTATGTTTGAATCACCATTTCATTTGTTGAAGGGAAAAAAATTCTTATTCATTAGCAATAGTTGATAACAATTCAAGCACCTGAATAGTAAGTGCTAAAATCAGATCAATGAAAGTAAGTTTCTATTCAATCAATGTTTCTGGTTTCTCATTAAAAGCATAGGAAGATGTGATTATCCTTAATAAACTTCTAACATCGTCCCTGTTTTAATGAGGAAAACTCAATGGTGCTTCCCCATCCTAGAGATGATTTCTTAATAGAAATCTAATTGTCCAAATCATGATGAAAGTCATCAGAACATAAAAATGATTCTTAAATGATCAATCTTTTCATTACCAAACTGGGAGATCTTTAGTATCACCCCGCTCTCTTAAATATCATGAAGTTTTTGGAAATTTATAAACAAATTTTAGAGAGTTAGAAGAACTATAATGTGTGGGAATCGTATGTAAACCCGTCGAGACATTGAACAGATCTGCTGGAAGTAGGTAAATGCACACATGATACCAAGGCAACTTCGTCGGGGTACTGAATAGGCCTGCTGGTAGCGAAGCAATGGCGGGTTTAAGAAGATCCTCAGTTATGTATTTTAATTTGATCAAGTGTAAATATGTTTTTATCATGAATGTATGACTCTTGGATATTATAGAGGTACTAGAGTGGGTTAAATGACATCCCTGCCGAGGCTATGGACGCTCGCTGGCAATAGTGGCACTGTCAATGGTATCGAAGTCACCTATATAAACATCGCTACACTTGTGATTTAAACAAGGCACCAGATTACAATTTTAGACATAAATGAACTCGATGTTATGATTGTGTTATGTTCTGAGTTATTGTTGAAATTCTTGATCTGTCGTTAACTGTTTCTAAAATTTATTTCATCTGTGCCCCTGATAAAAATTTTCTGGTGATGCAGAGATAATTGCTTCGCCCAACGTGTCGCCATTGTTGGTAGCCAACAATTCTGTCATATTTTATCATAATTAAAAGTCATCATAAAAGGATAAAATATTTCTATAGCTGGATCCTCCTTACATTTATAAATGTTTCTATCTTTTGGTTTCAAGGAGATTCATTGGGCTAGCTGATTATATGAATATTTCGTTTAAATTGTTTAAATTTCATGACTGCAAGCATGAAATTGAAACAAAAGTTTGGCTTGGGTAATCATTTGTAGTTTGTGGTTTCTTCGTTTCTTTTGCTAAATAAATTATACCTCAAGGAGACCTATATGTTTATAAGTCTTAAAATTTGTAAGCTTATTGATTAATCCATTGCCACTTTTTTAACTATGGGAGATATGACTTGATGATATCTATGGTTGATTATACAATTTTAATATTCGATATGCCTAATAGCGCAGAACCTTGGATTAACATTTGAAATGTGCTCCTTTCTCTTACTAGTCATATTGGTTTCATATCACCCTAGTACATGACTAATTTACTCACAGTTACACAACATCATGTTTTCCTGTATATTTAAGATCCTCATTCATTGTTTGAGTAGGAAAGTGGTAATGGTTTGAGTTTAGTTTTGATTGTGCAGAGTGGTTTGACAGCCTACACGTCCTCTAGTTCTTAGTCACTTGCATTTCCAAGTATGATAACCTCCTGAGCCTATAAGTATCAGACCTCTTCCAATTTTATAGAACTCTCTTTGTTGTTTGTGTATTGGAAAGAGAAATCCCCCTCTCGTTGAATTTTATTTGTCTGTTTGATAGAAACCATGGCTCCTGTGGTTCGAATCAAACCTAATGTCTCTCAAGCTCTTCTCATCCACAATGATGCCATAAGATATTTGCAGGCACATGGTTGGGACATATTCATCCAAAAATTCAAGGGTTATAACCTGGCATTTGTACATGATTTTGTTCAATCGTTTGATGGCTTTAAAGCCAAAGTTGGGGACCTGCAACTCACAATAAATGAGGATTATATAGCATGAGCCACATGACTGTAATTGGAGGGAGAAAAATGGTTCAAGAACGCCAAGATAGAAGGCGTGCCATGGAGTCTTTTCATGGTCTCTAGGAAATCGACATGCTTACCTAAAGGTACACCTATCAGTCTTTTAAAACCCCACTGGCACATCCTTCTTTTGATTATCAAACAATTTGTGACTTGCGAAGTTAGGTATGGTTTAGTGTTCATGTATCACATTCACCTGCTAATGAATTTTCTAGGGTTCAAACTAAATCTTCCCTTTTATATGTATATGAGCCTCTGTAAGATGTCTAGGCGTTATCAAAAACATAGTTTAAACTCTCTATCTAGTCATTTTCATCATGGAGTTATACAAATTTTGTTGTTATCGCATTTAGCTCAAATTGGGGATACCTGGGAAGACTTCCTGTGTCGAAAGGATTTTTACCTACCTAAAAACACAGTAGACATGCCTATGCATTCCAATATAAACCTGAATCTGTGTAACCCTATGACCAAAAGTCAAGGTGTCAATTCACATAGAGACTGTGAGCTCACTGAACCAAACTCTGTTTCTATGCAAGACCCTCTGGGTAAAAAATATCGATATAATTTCGTGCCCAGGAAATCGTTAGGGGAGGTAGTGGATGTATTGAAAGAGAAGATTTCTCATGATCCTACTATTGAGAGCATGGTATTGTTAACAAACCAAATGTTAAGAAAAATCCCAAGAAGAAGAAACAGGGTAACTCAGATTTGAGTTTTGCAAACAAAAGATCAGGCCAGTTAATATCCAGGAGTTTGAGAAATTGAAAGCATGATCCTTTGAGCTCAATCTCATTGATCGAGGTCAATGATCAATGTTCCGATGATGAGATTAATGAATTCCTTTCACAGGAAGATGAGGATAACCAGTGTCTCGAAAATGACACTGTTAGTCAATCTATACAATACGATTTTGTTTCTAGACTACCTCTATTTCTAAAATATCAAGAGGGATTTGTTGGCATAGGCCATGATTTGAAACAAGCTACAGGAAAGACCAAAGAGTCCATTGCTGAGTACACTCAATCTCAGGCTTCTATAGCACCTGTACATTGTGAAAATTGTCTAGACTGGGTAGAACGATATTACAGAGACATACCATATTTACAGGCACAATTAAAACATTTGGCAGCTCAAAATTCTCTGCTTGAACGAGAAAATAAAGAACTGAAGGCGTGCACAGATTGGGAAAGTAAAAGGCCCAAAAGAGCCGATAGTGTGATCATAAAAAATGCAAGCGATTTCAATGCCATCATTAACTCAGAATTATCCAACCCTTCGCTGTCTAATTTCTAGAATGGTAAAAGTGGTTTTGTTTTTCTTTGATTTTATTCTATTGTGAAAGTCAAATAGGAAGATTTATTTTGATTTTATTTGTTAATATAAGACTAGCTACATAATCTCACGATTGTGTAGCCAATCTATTTCTAAATGTTAGTTTGTATTATTTTCTAAAAATCAATTTCGTTTTGTCATTTACAACAAAATAATAATTATAGTTTTATTCACAAGGAGAAGCCCTCATGGATTATGTGCTATATAGTTTAGTAGTTTATTTTTGTTTGATAAAACTATTCCATTATGTAATTAATTTTGATAAACAAACTCCTACATGAGTGGTTCCATGTTGTACTATTTTTGTAAAGCAATCCTTTTTTTTGGGATTACCCTCTATATTGTATGATAAGAGGTTGTTAATCCAAAACTAGTTTAAATAGTGATTGTTGTTAGTAGTATGGACAAATTTTGCTGGGATATAGTATGGGCATGTGATTTTGGGAACTGATATGGGAAAGATATTCACCATCGGCTTTAGACCCGTGTGATGCTTATTCCATTGTGTTCTTCTATTGCCTCAGTCTTATGAGATATTACTATGTTTGATGCAGATTTATCCTGGTCATCATATGGTGTTTCATATTGTTAAGTGTTTTGATGTTGTCCATAATTTGTCATTCCATTTTGTATGTGTGATCAATTTGTCATTTGATTTTTATTGATTTATTCTTAATGTTAAATGATGGATAATATCGATACTTAGAATTGAGTTTTCTCTCATTCTTAAATATTGATTATCATAATATCATAGCATTTTTCCAGTTATCATTATGCTGTTATATTCCCGCTCCAACACATTAAACGCTTCTTTGAATTTATTATGGAAAGTACTAGTATTGCTCTGTCATAGGTTTCCCTCATATGCAGGACAAGTAGGATTTCGAACAACACAGGAGGATAAAGTCAGTTTAGCTGATTAGTTACAGGTTAGTCTATGTGTTATTTAGTTAAATTATTTATTAATAGAATGATGATTGCATGAATTAGCTTTGATTGTTTATGTATCGTTGTTTCAATTGTATTTGCTTAGTATTTATTAGTTTAAAGTCATTAAACTTTCAAAAAGAAAACACAAATATTTATGTGCTTTCTTTATCTCGTTTAGAAACACTTTTAAGAACATTCATTTTGCAAGATTTCAAGTAAACCTTGCAAGCCGTATATAGATTGTTTATAATCATTTGTATATATTCATGTTTCTATTAGAACACTTGTAATTAGTAAACATATATAGTTAGTATCTTAGCTCTATATTAGTTTATTTCTTTTATCATTTTTAGGACTTTAGTTGGCTAAAGGAGCCATTAAACCCGTCAGGTCATTTCATTCCAAACGGCTTGGGTTAATTAGACAACCTCGGTCCGAATTTGACCTTCTAGTTGACGGTGTGTCACTTACGCCCATCAACAAATCCTACAACAATTTTACTTCTTAAGTACAACAATTTTACTTTCTATTGCATTTCATATTTTTTAATTTCAGTGATTTTGAATTTTTTGAATTTGTTTTAATTTCATTGATTTTGAATTGTTTAAAAATTTATCAAATATTTAGATCGATGTTGCTATGAATCGAGTAGAATCAAATCGAGGACAAAATTCCTATCCAATTTATGTAAAAATTTCCAACCAGGGTGATTTTAATATATTTATTTTGTTCAAATCTAAAAGTGAAAATTAATTATGTCTGTACTATTCACAATCCATCACAACCCATCATTAGAAATCCAATACGGACTTTTTAAGTCTAGATATCAAATGAAATTAATTTTTTAGTTCTCTCTTAAGTAATAATGTTTATCATACATGACATCATTATATTTCCAAAGGAAACCCCTCCTTTTTAATCGTTTCAATAAACTTTATTTTGATTATTATTTCATTAAAATGTATCCTTGCTAGCTATTCCATCTTAGCAAACATATACAATATTGTGTCCATGATTTTAGTTGAACTTGAGTTTTTTCTCCTAGCATGTAATGATCAATACAAGTGGTCAACTTAAACCATGTATCCTAATATCAATTAATAATTAAAGTTAATATAAATTATGTGGTCAACTTTTTTTTTGAAAAGTTCAGAGGAAAAATTCTATTATATTTTTAAAATATAATACAATCCCAAAACCCTTGTTGTCGGTTTTCCACTCGAGAAACCAAACCAACAACAAAGCTAGATACCATCTGAAAAAATATAATGTTTATAGAGAGTCCAAAAAAAATTAAAATCCAAAGTTCTATTGAAAGTACCATGCCTATAGCTACTAAAACTATCATTTTCAAAAAATAAAGAATGCTAGGGAACCCACTTCATGGGACCGAGGGCCCCTCGACTGAGGTTTGAGGGTGATCTAATTGAGCTTCATGGTGCCCCAGAGTCTGGTGACGATCTTCTTGAGGGAGGCGAGCAAGGATCTCTCGAACCATCAAATGGAGGCCATCGAGTTGGAGTTGGAGCATGTTTTGAGCGTCTTCTTTGGTTTGTAGCATTTGTCCTAGAAGCATATTGAGGTGCCAATACAGTTTGATTGTCCTCTAATATTGAGTTTTCCTGCCCCTAGTGTATCCAACATATGGGACACAATGGATAGTGGTCTCATCTAATTTTTTTTACATAGTAATCTCCTCACCTTGTTGATTATGTCTTCTGCTTCATCCAAAGCTCTCTGGAATCATTAAGGGGTATTTTTGATCCATATTTATGAGTGAAATGAAATGAAACTACATATTTATAATATTAACATAGAGACACAGTGAAAAATAACAGAGATACAATAAAACTTGGCTTCTATTAAATAAGAAATATTCTGAAAACTATAAAATGGAGATTGAAACACGCATGCTAGAATGGTGGTTTCTTATCTTTGAGAAGAGATGTGATGATTTCACTCATTTGAAAGAAGATGAGTACAATGAGGCTCTAAAGGACTTTTTACAATAAACATGAATGTCTGTAACATACCTGACCACCCAGGTCGGGCCATGCTACCTCATAGAACCACTCTTTCTAAGCTTTGATACCAATTTGTAGCGTTCCCTGCCATCCCATGGACAGACATGCTATCAACAATTCTACTCTATTCAAACTCATATACCACATTGTCAACCACCTACTGGGGGATGTCACTTGAAAATATTCTTCATTTATTCATTTCTATGGTATATATATATAATGCAAATTTATACAGACATAAACATTCTACTACAACACAGATTCATGCAGAATTAATAGTAAAACATACATGCAACAAACACATGAAATTTTTATAAATAACAGACATGTACTTAAACATAGCATGTGACATTAACAAAATTGATACTTATATTTTTAATTTATGTCAACCAATTGCGTACAGACCTTCCACGAACCTCCCTGCCTTAGACCATGCTGATCATCACTCTCAGTAATGGGTCATCCCCAAGCTGGGACTAAACTCCACCCAGGAAAATGGATTCCTAAGCTAGGCTGAGACTACAGAAAGTAGCATAGTACATCAGGAAGGATTCCCTCCCATGTGCCAACTTATGCACACATATCACAGCCTCTCATTCCCCACATGCTTGTCCCACCCCAAGAAGTGTGCCCCTTCTCTGCTCAACAATCTTTTGGCTGCCCCACTTCCCTTACAACGCTTCAACAATAGGCCGAGAAATAATTCTCAGAGCACTATAGCTACCGCTAGGCTCCCTCCAGGAGAAATCACTTCTCCAACAACCTCTCTCACCTAGAGAGAGTTTCTCACAGGCCTGACAACCTGCTTCTTCAATCTACGGGCCTAACAACCAACCTCTTCAAATCCACAGGCCTAATAACCTGCTTCTTCTATTCAACTCCTAATTCAAATGGGTAAGGGCGATGGCATCGACAGAACTCAGGTATGGCATAGAATATGGTAGAAACAACCAATCATTAAGGTAGGGTACGGGCTCAAGCAAGTACAAGTGCGTGAAATTTACAAAGGTTAACGATAGAGGAGGTTCAACGATGGAGAGAATGATTTCTTGCATGAATTTATGAGTGTGTGGGAAGCATAGAAAGAATGGACGAGAGAACCCCACAATGAACTATTTTCCCCACATAAAACTACATGTCCCAAATCAGACACCTGTCTTCATGAAGCTGCATGAGCTCCACTTATCATTCGTTCCCCTTCCCATAGGAACTTAGGATAACTTCAGTTATTTAACAAGCCTTAATCTTTAGGAAATAATAATATAATATTATTCCCTTAGAGATAAGCCCTCTAGCTTAGACCTTTTTCCTAGCCTCTTTGCCTCTTTACTTTCCCTACCTAGTGGAGTTTAGTCCCCCATTCTCTTTTATCATGGTTAGTCTACATGCAATGATGTTTTATATTAATGAT
This sequence comes from Picea engelmannii, assembly GCA_009831015.1. Taxonomy (NCBI): domain Eukaryota; kingdom Viridiplantae; phylum Streptophyta; class Pinopsida; order Pinales; family Pinaceae; genus Picea; species Picea engelmannii. Next base: position 179,357 of record ML789517.1, on the reverse strand, counting down.
ATGAGTGTTTACATATACAAAAATAGGCTCACTCGCTTTTAGCATATAAGCTCTTTGGCCTAAACATCACTTAAGCCTCCTAGCTTATAATCACTTGGCTCACCAACATACAAAACATGTTTACAATTCAGTAGGGGCTCGACATTCGGGTATTACAATCCCCTCCCCTTATTTATGCACTTTCCTTAGGGCATCTTATTTACATAATATCAACAAGATTTTCAAAATATTAAAAAATATGTGGGTATTATTCCCACATAGAATCTTCATGCTCCCAAGTTGTGTCCTCAGGACCGTACCAAGTCCATTGGACCTTTACAAGCTCTATGGCTCGATTCTAGAGCTGCCTAATTTTTCTGTCCAATATGCACACCAAATGCACTTGAAAAGCACCTTCTTGCGCCACCTGAATCACATTCTAATCAATCACACGATTAGCATCAGGTATATACTTCTTGAGAAATGATACATGGAATGCATTATGAATAGACATAGATGTAGGAAATGCAATCATATAAGATACTGGTCGAATCCTCTCTAGGATTTTAAATGACCTGCAATATCTAGCTACCAACTTGGAATAGTTTCCCAACTTCAGGGAACTTTTGTTGGCATTCACTTTCAAGAATACATGATCACCCATTTTAAACTCCCTGTGAGTTCTTCCCTTGTCAGCATAGATTTTATTCCTATCTTGGTCAACCTTTAAATTCTATTTTATCTTCTACATTTTCTCTTCCATTTCCCTAAGAAACTCTGGCCCAACCACTGCTCTATCAGTTGGGTTGTCCTAGCTTATTGGTGTGTTGCACTTTTTTCCATAAAGTGCTTCAAATGGGTTCATCTTTAGATATGTATGGTACCCATTGTTGTAGGAAAATTATACCAAGTGTAGATAATCCTCCCACTTTGATGGTTTTTCCATCACATACATTCTTAACATATCCTCTATCACTCAGTTCACCCTTTTTGTTTTCCCATCAAACTCGGGATGATAAGTTGTGCTGAAATTCAAATTTGATCTGAACCCTTTGAATAATCCCTTCTAGAACTTTGAGGTGAAATTTGGGTCTCTATCAGACACAATTGTCTTGGGTATGCCATGCAAGCATGCTACTTCCCTCATATAAATATCAACAACAGTAGGTTCCTTGTGAGTATTCTTCATTGGAATGAAATGGGCAACTTTAGTAAGCTTGTCCACCACTACCATGATAGAATCATGATGCTTGTTTTTTCTGGGAATTTGTTTATGAAATCCATTGACACCACTTCCCAGTTCCACTCAGGAATGGGAAATGGATACAACAACCTAGCTGAGTGTCTCAACCTTGACCTTTTGACACTCCAGACATTTAGCAATGTACTCAACAATTTATTTCTTCATGCATGGCCAATAGTATTGGATTTTGACTGCTGCAACTGCTTTTTGATATCCTGGGTGTCCAACATAAGGTATATTATGCATCTCTTTCAAGATCATAATCCTCAATTCATGAGAATTGGGTGCATAAATTTTGTTCCTGTACAAGATAATTTCATCATTTCCCAATTTATAATCTTCAACCTTCTATTGCATTTTACCTTGCCATAATTTTGTTACTAAATCCATGTATTGCAAATCTGCTTTTGTAGCCTCATAAATTATTCCCTTAAGATCAGTTTGATACATGATAATGGTTGTAGCATGTAGTTCATGCCCTCTGCTGCTAAGTGCATCAACCACTTTATTCTCTTTTCCTTTGACGTGCTTGATATCAAAGTCATACTCACAGAGGAATTCCAACCATCTGCTCTGTCTGGAATTTAAAGTTGTCTGATCAAACAAATATTTCAGACCATTATGGTATGTCCTTGGCTCAAATATTTTTCCCATGAGGTAGTGCCTCCACTTCTTCAAGGAATTTACTATGGATCCCAACTCCAAATCATGAGTGGCATATAGCCTTTCATGCTCTTTCAATTTGTTGGATTCAAAACATACCACAAAACCATTTTGATTGAGGACTCCACCAAGTCCGTCTTTGCATGCATCTGTGCAAACCATGAAATCCTCATTAGAATATGCAATTCTTAGAATTGGAGCACTTGTTAACAACTTCTTCAAATGATGGAAGCTCTTTTAACATTATGTTTTCTATTGAAACTTCACCCCCTTCCTTTGGAAGGAAGTGATCGGGTGGGAAATCCTTGAAAACCCTGCAATGAATCTTCTGTAGTAGCCAACTAGACCCATGAAGGATCTAAATTCTATCACATTCTTAGGTGTTGTCCACACTTTAATAGATTCAATATTTTCAGAGTCCATTGCCATCCCTTCTTCAGATATTATATGCCCTAAATAGTGAATTCAGTTCTAATAAAATGAGCACTTACTCAATTTGGCATACAACTTGTGCTCTCTTAACACTTGTAACACCATCCTCAAGTGATTCTCATGTTCTTATTCTGAATTATAATATACAAGGATATCATCCAAAAATACAATGACAAACTTGTCTAAGTATTCCTGGAAAACACCATTCATTGAGCACATAAAAACAACTGGTGCATTTGATAATCCAAATGGCACAACTATGAATTTGTAATGACCATACCTTATTCTGAAGGAAGTATTGTTGATGTATTCATCTATGATCCTTACTTTATGGTATCCAGACCTGAGATCAATCTTTTAAAATATCCTTGCATCCTTTAACTGATCAAAGAGATCATCAATCCTTGGTAAAGGATACTTGTTCTTTATAGTTACTTTGTTCAATTGTCTGAAGTCAATGCACAATGTCAATGTCCCATATTTATTCTTCACAAATAAAACTAGGGCACCCCTAAGGTGACACAATTGGGCATATATACCCCTTCTTCAAAAGTTCTTCAAGTTGCATTTGCAGTTCCTTCAGCTCTGGTGTACTCATCCGGTAGGGAGTCTTGGATACTGGAGATTCTCTAAGAATTAAGTTTATATAGAAATCAATATATTTGTTTTGGGTTAGTCCTGGTATCTCCTTGAACACATCCTCAAAATATTTCAGGACTTCATCATCCTCAATATTTGGCACCTTATCCTTAGGTGCTTCCTCCATATGAGCTGCAAATATTTTTCAACCCTTCTTGTAACAATTCTTCAACTTCATTGTTAAGATCTCTCGGATAGTAACTGCCCTAGGAATTCCTTGGATTGTTCTTGGGTTTCCTTCCTCGTTCAGGAAAGTAAATGTATTTTTATGACAATCTAATATGATATGGTGTTGGTGATTCAGTAAGACATGACCACCACCTCGCGCTCCTGCTCACAGGATCGATCAATCATTTCATGAGCCAAAGCGGCTCTTCCGATTCCCTGCCAGAATCTCTGCTAAAAACCCGATCCACAGGTCCTTTTCTTTTGCCTCACAGTCTTCTGCATTCAACCGTGAACTTCCCTAACTCAGTTTCGGGTTTCGGGACTTTATGGTTCCCGATGTCAAGAGTCCCCTGTCCTCGTGGACTCCCGAACTTCGATTTTCCGATGCGCCCCCTTTTGGCCTTAGCCCATCCTGGCTAAGCCCTGGTCCATGTGACTGCTTCTTATAAGACCGCAACCTTACCTCCTTTTCGGGGTTTCAGACTTTCTTATGTCAAAGTGCATAGATGATTTGTCCTTGGAGTCCCCGATATCCTGATATGACATCAGCTGGCCCCCACACAACGAAGCTTTTCTCATCGGGATTCTGGACTTCGCAATTCCAAAATGTATGGACTTCTTGTCCACGGGATTCCCGATTTCCCGATTTCCATAATGATGATGAATGACTTTTCTTTCAGGACTCTCCTGAATGCTCTGATCTCCTCCACGCATCCTCCTATGATGGATGGTCCTGATCGCCTCTCGCGATTTCACGACTTCTGATGCTCCGGAAGTCTTGTCCTCAGGATTCGCGAAATGTTGAACCCCGATGCACCGATTTGACTTCCTATCGGGACTTTCCCTGAAAATATGGATCTCCGCCATGTGTATCCTCAAGATGGACGGTCCAGATCTGATCTCGTGATTTCGGAGTTTCTGATACCCCGATGACAGAAATTCTTTGTCAACTCAAAAACCCGGTAGCCGATATACCGATGGGTCACTCGATCCCCGCCACGCGTCTCCACAAAAGGATGGCTCAGATCGTTCCTGAGACTTTCACTATGAAAATTCCTGATCTCATGTCATCGTGACTCCCGATTTCATGAATGCCGATATCCTGATGGCCATGCCTCTCGTCGGGATTTTCAACATCTTTTTCATGAAGGTAAACCTCATGCAGCTCCTGTCAGATCCGATGGCTGACGGGTAATTGAGGGAGATCCGACGACTGACGATCTCCTCTTCTATGCGCTCCTCTTGCTCCTTCCTGGATGCAAAAATTAATGGTCCAGATCTTTCTCTCTCGCCAATCTAGCGGCTGCTGTGCTCCCTCCTGAGCTTCTATGCTTTCTTCCAGTGCTTGGAAGAATTACAAGTTCTCAAAGGCCTTGACCTTTTTCTTCCTTCTCCTCTGCGAACTCCTTTACTTTGAGTTCTCGCCGCGCGTATAAAACTGTTGATCCTCCTGAGCTTTGAGTACTCTGAACCCGTCAGAGGGTTCTGAAGCTTCTGCACTCCTTGCAGTTACGACTCTGTGCCTGAAAGCACTCGCCCTCCTGAGCTTATCCTACTTTCGAATCCTTAAAGGATTCTTCAACTCCTGCACCTCTGCAGAGTATTCTCATGCACACGCAGTGCTGTCCCTCCCGAGCTTCTCAAACGCTCATACCCCTAAGGTATTTTATCCTTCTTCCATCCTTCCCATGAATGGATAATATTTGGATTCCCTCCTGGCTATCCTCTGTCTCAAGAAACTTCTTGCTGAGCCTTCAGGGTGTTCAGTAACCCTGTGAATATCCCTCAGTGGATTCTTCCTTCACAATACAGAACTCAAAGAGTTCTCTTCTCCCTGTGCCTGTCTGCACACTGTCTCAATGCCCACCTGGCAGAGTATCCTTTCACGGGACGTCCAACAATTATTTCTTCTGTGCCCTCCTTGCACCTGCTCAATGCCCACCTGGCAGAGCCCTCAGAATCCTCAGTGATTCTGGTTCTTCCTTAAGAACTCACAACAAAGTTCTTCCTCAATGCATCGCTCTGCATATGCTCAGTTCCCACTTGGCAGAGCTCTACAGAACTCACAACAGAGTTTCTGTTTGCAACTGTGTCTCTCATACACAGCCTTGCCTCCAAGGTGTTCAACAACCTTGAGGTCTTCCTTGAGTTGTTGATTTAAGCTATTGTGCCGCAGCACATCTTCGTCTGAACCCGTAGTGTTCAGAAATGCATCCTCTGTGCACGACTATCAGAACCCGCAACGTTCTATCACACCCTCCTAGTGTGAAGCCTCAAAGACTTCTCAAGCCTGAAAATCAAGCACACTCCTGCAAATGCGAACCTACAACATACATCTACAACATACAATGGAACACACTGAGACATCCACATAACACAGAAATACGTGCAGGAAAAACTGCTTCTGTTTATATTAAAATGGAAAATGCCTGTTTGTACAAGGTGTTCCTGAGCACGGCCTATAACAAGGTGTCGACTCCTTCTCTTCTTCTCTCTACTCCCAGATTCTATCTATCTCTACTCCACTCTACTCTCTTCTCTATGCTAGCTCTACTAACTACTAAAGAGATACAATAGATCTTTTTCATGAGGGGGCTCTTCGAGCTCTTCCCTCCAATCTACCTACCCTATTCAATTACATTGAATGGGTTGTCTAGTCCACTATCTAGATCTAGATCTCAGCATTACAAAACATTAAAGGCCTTCTTATCTACAACCTGTGCAAAGGCATGACTTCACAGCTCAACAACTTAAACAATTAATTACATTTAATTCAGATTTCAAATGAGGTTGCGCCTCTCTTTAACACGCGACTTGAATTCATTGTCGTGGTTGTCTGGTTGGATGACGTGGAGATATGCTCCTACATCATACTCCTCAGCTGAAAAATTCATGAGCTCCTTCTCATGAGCTTCCCATCTCAGCTGTTGAAATCCTCCTGAATCTCAAATCATTCTCTAGAGCTGTTCATCTACTCCATCTTGCTGCTGCTGCTGCGCTGCTTCTTCCTTTCTGCTCAGCTGCTCCTCACTGGTAGTCCTTGTTGACCTTAACATCAACCTTATGATCTCCTTGATTGCTACATCTAGCTGCTCCAGTGGCCGGTCCTATTTTTCCAGTCTCCCCAACTGCAAAAAATTTCGGCTCATGGGCATATCACTATGATCTTCCATGCCTTCTTTATCAGCTTCCAACTTCACCTGTTGGATGTGCACACTCTGCACTTTCACCCTTCTCTCCAAGGCTTCAATATGCTCATATAGATCAGCCAAACTAATGTTGTCTGCTTCTTCTTCTGCAAACTCCCATGTTGCAGTCTTTTTAGTCTCCTGGCTGAAAATATTGAGCCATTCCCTAGAATGCTCATCATCCTCTTCTGCTTCTTCTGCTATCAGCTTCAGTGCTACAACTTCTTCATCTTCCTGGATGAATGCATTGAGACACTCCTCTGAATGCTCATTTTCTTCTTCGTCTGCTTGGGAAGCTTCCAAAGTCTGCTCCAATTCCTCTTCCTTGACAGTCTCAGTTGACTGTTCATCTGTTGTTGCTGCATCTGCAACCCAGATTTTTGCCTCCTCCTGGGAAAGTGGTAGGAATACCTCGATTCTCCCAATCATCATAATATTTCTCCAATCTTCCTCTTCTATCAGCTGCACCTGCTGATCTAAATCCATTTTCGAGCTCACCTTCTCTGTCAGCTCTTCGGGATGATTCCGACTCACTTTTGAGTTCATGAGACCCTTAAATAGTCTTATCTTCTCATCCCTGCCCAGCTGGCAATATGGGATCTGTTCACTACCTTCCTGGCAGATTATGAGATCAACTGATCCCATCTTCATCAGCACCCCTTGCTGAATTGAACTCACCTCCGAGTCCATGATACTTTCAGACAGTCTTGAATGCTCATCTCTGCCCACCTGACAATCTGAGATGCTTCCACTACCCTCCTGGCAGTCTGTGAGATCCCGCAGCGACCTCATATCATTGCCCAGCTGGAAATGTGAAATTCCCTGGCTGTCCTCATGACAGTCTGTGAGATCCCACAGTGATCTCAACTCATTTCCCACCTGGCAATTGGGAATTTCCTCTCTGCCCTCCTGGCAGTTCTTAAGATCCCCAACTGATCCCAATTCACTAAGATTTCTCCTAGTTTCTGGTTCACACATCTGAACCATTTCTTCTTCTGGTCCATTGAGGTTTTCAGCATACCTCAACCACCCTCTTAACAACCTGCAATGCCTTCTATCCATCAACTCCTTGACTGGCCATTTTATCTTCGGCTTCTTCATGGGCCATTCACGCATCCATCTTGACCTCTTATCCTGCCACATCTCAATTGCAATTTCATCTAGTCTCGCGTTCATCTCAGTGAGTTATTCATCCCATTCTGCATCACTCATCAGCTCTAGTTCCTTTCTTCTAACAAATCTACGGCCTTCAGTATCCATATTGTTGTCTATGTCTTCTCTCCTAGCAAACCTGCTGCTGTCACTCTGTACCTTGAGTGTTTCCAGCTTCCTCCTACAGTCTTGCTGACTGTCTTCTCGATTTCTGCCTACCTGCGAAAAATCACCACAGAGTCTCTAGTGCTATGTCTTCCTTTACCTTCTCGCTTCACCTAAAATATACAAGTGAAGTCCCTGCTCTGATACCAAACTTGATGTGTATCAAAGTGCTCTTTACCTCTTATGCCTCCCTCGTCTGAAATATATAGAAAAGAATCAGGATCTGATACCAAAATGACATAGTAAGACATGACCACCACCTCACGCTCCTGCTCATAGGATTGATCAATCATTTCATGAGCTGAAGCGACTCTTCTGATTCCCTGTCGGAATCTCTGCTAAAAACCCGATCCACTGGTCCTTTTCTTCTGCCTCACGGTCTTCTGCATTCAACTATGAACTTCCCCAACTCAGTTTCAGGTTTCAGGACTTTATGGTTCCTGATGTCAAGAGTCCCCTGTCCTTGTGGACTCCCAAACTCCGATTTGCCGATGTGCCCCCTTTTGGCCTTAGCCCATCCTGGCTATGCCCTGGTCCATGTGACCGCTTCTTATAAGACTGCAACCTTACCTCCTTTTCGGGGTTTCAGACTTTCTTATGTCAAAGCACATAGACACTTTGTCCTTGGAATCCCCGATATCCCAATATGATGTCAGCTGGCCCCCACACAACGGAGCTTTCCTCCTTATCAAGATTCTGGACTTCGCAATTACGAAATGTATGGACTTCTTGTCCACGGGTTTCCCGATTCTCGTAATGTCGATGGATGACTTTTATTTTGGGACTCTCCCGAATGCTCTGATCTCCTCCATGCATCCTCCTATGATGGACGATCCTGATCACCTCTCATGATTTTGTGACTTCTGATGCTCCAGAAGTCTTGTCCTTAGGATTCACAAAACGCCAAACCCCGATGCGCTGATTTGACTTCCTATCAGGACTTTCCCCAAAAATCTGGATCTCCGCCACATGTCTCCTCAAGATGGACGGTCCAGATCCGATCTCGTGAATTCAGAGTTTCTGATACCCCAATGATAGAAATTCTCTGTCAACTCAAAACCCCAGTAGCCGATATACCAATGGGTCGCTCGATCCCTGCCACATGTCTCCACAAACGGACGACTCAGATCATTCCCGGGACTTTCACTATGAAAATTCCCGATCTCATGTCATCGTGACTCTCGATTTCACAATGGCCACGCCTCTCTTCGAGATTTTCAACCTCTTGTTCATGAAGGTAAAACTCCTGTAGCTCTTGTCAGATCCGATGGCTAATGGGTAATTGAGGGAGATACGATGACTGACGATCTCCTCTTCTGTGCGCTCCTCTTGCTCCTTCCTGGACGTGAAAATCAACGGTCCAGATCTTTCTCTCTTGTCGATCTGGCGGTTGTTGTGCTCCCTCCTGAGCTTCTACGCTTTCTTCCAGTGCTTGGAAGAATTACAAGTTCTCAAAGGCCTCGACCTTTGTCTTCCTTCTCCTCTGCGAACTCCTTTACTTTGAGTTCTCTCTACAGGTATAAACTGAATCTTCTGCACTCCTACAGTTACGACTCTGTGCCTGAAAGCACTCACCCTCCTGATCTTATCCTTCTTCCAAATCCTTAAAGGATTCTTCAACTCCTGCACCTCTACGGGGTATTCTCATGCACATGCAGTGTTGTCCCTCTTGAGCTTCTCAAACGCTTAGACCCCTAAGGGATTTTATCCTTCTTCCTTCCTTCCCATTAATGGAGAATATTTGGATGCCCTCCTAGCTATCCTCTGGCTCAAGCAACTTCTTGCTGAGCCTTCAGGGTGTTCAGTAACCCTGTGAATATCCATAAATGGATTCTTACCTAACAATACAGAACTCAAAGAGTTCTCTTCTCCCTGTGCCTGTCTGCACACTGTCTCAATGCCCACCTGGTAGAGTATCTTTTCACAAGACATCCAACAGTTCTATCTTCTGTGCCCTCCTTGCACCTGCTCAATGCCCACCTGGCAGAGCCCTCAGAATCCTCAATGATTTTGGTTCTTCCTTAAGAACTCACAACATAGTTCTTCCTCGATGCACCCATGTGCATATGCTCAGTGCCCACTTGGAAGAGCTCTACAGAACTCACAACAAAGTTTATGTCTGCAATTGTGTCTCTCATACACAGCCTTGCCTCCAAGGTGTTCAACAACCTTGAGGTATTCCTTGAGTTGTTGATTTTAGCTATTGTGCCGCAACACGTCTTCATCTGAACCTGCAGTGTTCAGAGATGCATCCTTTGTGCACGGCTATCAGAACCCGCAATGTTCTATCACACCCTCCTGGTGTGAAGCCTCAAAGAATTCTCAAGCCTGAAAATCAAACACACTCCTGCAAATGCGAACTTACAACATACATCTATAACATACAATGGAACACACCGAGACATCCACATAACACAGAAATACGTGCAGGAAAAACTGCTTCTGTTTATATTAAAATGAAAAATGCCTGTTTGTACAAGGTGTTCCTGAGCACGACCTATAACAAGGTCTCGAATCCTTCTCTTCTGCTCTCTACTCACAGATTCTATATATCTCTACTCCACTCTACTCTCTTCTCTATGCTAGATTTGCTAACTACTAAAGAGATACAATAGATCTTTTTCATGAGGGGGCTCTTCGAGCTCTTCCCTCCAATCTACCTACCCTATTCAATTACATTGAATGGGATGTCTAGTTTGCTATCTGGATCTAGATCTCAGCCTTACAAAACATTAAAGGCCTTCTTATCTACAGCCTGTAAAAAGGCATGACTTCATAGCTCAACATCTTAAACATTTAATTACATTCAATTCAGATTTCAAATGAGGTTGCGCCTCTCTTTAACACATGACTTGAATTCGCTGTCGTGGCTATCTGGCTGGCTGATGTGGAGAGATGCTCCTGCATCATTTGGTCCAACCAATCCATATGAATTAGACATTTTTATGAACCCAAGGGAAGGATGTTCAAATTTTCCTTTGTACCCATCCCATTCATGTCCATTGGACATGATTTAACCAGCTCAACACCTTTTCTCTTGGCTCTTGTAGTCAACTTCACCAGCCAAGATTTCCCATCCTTGCTTCTTGGAAATTGCAATCTTTCCACTAGCTTAGGATCTATATAGCTATGAATAGCTCCCGAATATGTTAAAATAGTAAAGGCATGGTTATTTATCATACCTTATACTTCAATCATGTGTTATTGAAACTCTGTTTGCTTGTTGTCGAGGGCTGCATAGATCCTTGGTACACTTCTTCCCATGTCCTCCACTATTTATGCTTGTTGTACATTGTGGAAAAATCTCACTTTGTCACTTATGTGAGGAAAATATTTATACGTATGGTCTCCTTTACAACCCTAACATTGAATAGGTGGTTTCCTTGGCCTTTTCTCACCTACCTTGGCCATTTTTTACTCTCTAAAAGATGGTTGTCCTTGAGGACTATTTCTGAAAAATGGTGGCTTGTTCCCCTTCTTCCTTTGTTCCATCTTGAACTTATTCTTGTATTTCTAAGATATTTGGAAAGTAGGCTTTCCATTCTGATGACCATATAAGCACTTGGATCTTCTTATGGTTTCCTCGAAAGTTTTAGGATCATCATATTGAATTTTATCACTGATAAAAGATGGCAGCCCACTCAAATATATTTGGATCTTAACTGTCTCATCCTTGATGAAGGAGACATACTTCAACAGTTCTAAAAATATCCTTTCATACTCATCAATGATCATGCTACCCAATTTGAGTTCAAAGAACTCTTTCATCTTTTTGTCATAATATCTCTTGTTCAAGTATTTCTTTTCAAAATACTTCTTGAATTCCTTCCAAGTCACATTCTTCTCTTTAATGTGTTGCACCTGCACAAACTGGTCCCACCACATGGATGGATTTCCTTTCCATTGATAGATAAAAATTATTCCTTCCTCATGATAATAATAATTATGCAGTTGGAAATATTTTCTCATGCCCAACAACCATGTCTCGACATATTCATATTTCTTGTGCTCTCCATCAAAAGTAGGAGGTTTGATCTTATTCATTTCTCCTTTCAATTCATCCACCCCATATGTCTTATGATTTCTGGTAGGGGATGGAATTGAGATGATATGTGACATCCTTTTGGATTGTCTTTGAGAATGATGGATGATGTATGCTATCACTCCTGGATCTTCCTTTTTCCTCAGGGGTCTTGTGGCTTCCTAATTTGTTGGAGCCACTCTCCTTATACAACTTCTTTTCAATTCTTTCCAGGCTTTGTATTAACTTCATGTTGAAGTCTCCTTGTTGTTCCTTGGCCTTCATAATCCTTTCATTATCATCCTTGTGACTCTATATATCTTTCTGCAATTTTCTGATGGTCTCAACCAGATTTATGTCTTCATCCTTTCCTTCTCCATGTCCATTAGAGTTTGTTCCTTCAACTCCCAAATGGACATCCATTCCTCTAATATAATCTTCTTGACTATAATCCTCTTGTGCATCCTCCATATCTCTTCACTCTATGATGATTCTGTTCAGCTTGACAGTTTTTAACGCTGCAAAAACTGCAACCAACATAACTTTGTCAGGCTAATTGTCTCAACAATTTCATGAAAACTTGAACCATTCTGGTTCAATAATATATATCAGACTTCTTTCTTCTAATTTCCTTATAATTTGGTTGTTCAAATACAATTTTTGGGTGAAAATTTATATTCTACTTTTCAATACCTTTCTAATGCCTACTTTCATGCTCAAATCTGAGTCTTGGGTAGTGCGTTATGGCTATCTGAAAATTGTCTTTCTTGTGAAGTTGATCTTTGCACATGTGATATTCTTCTAGAGATGAATTGTTTTCTCAGAATCATGCTGGATCCTATCATAACGTACATAGGCCTTATTTACACCTTTAGGTGTAGTTCTGTACAATTCAGGACCCCACAGACTCCTTCTCTATGCCCCCTTTTGTTTTGAAAACAATTTTTGGGCACTAGCCCTTTTTATTTTCCCCCCAATATCATGTGACCACAGGCTGTGACCAAGTGCTATGATGATAGGATATTATCTAGAGATTCAGGACTTCGGGGATCTGGATCTTTAGAGGTTCTCTCAAATCCAAAATTCCAATCCCCTGAAGTGTGGAATTGGTGAATTTTCGAAGAACTATGGATTGACGATCGATAACTTCCCATCATCCAACGACTAAGATTCATTATTGGATTTAGGGCTTTGGGAGTTTTCAAAGTGTTGCTCCACAGATCCACCAGGATGTTGAACCAACGAACTCACAAAAAAAAAATCAATGGATTGCACCTTCTCTTTAACCAATTTCCACGATCAACTCTGGGACTCTGGGCTTTGGGAGTTCCAAACTGTCCACACTCTCAATCCTTCCATAGTGCCAAGTATCCAGACTGCAGGATCTTCTGCCATGTATCCTCTCTTGATCAATAGCTAGAATTTTCTCTGCAACTTCAAGCTTCGGGGATTTCCAAAGCACCTCTCCACATATCTCCTGGAGTGTTGAATTACTGGAGATCATATCCTTCCTCGATGTGTCATCTCCTGATCAATGATCGATATTAACTCCGACCTTTAGGAGTTCTTGACTCAAATAACCCTGCAATTCAATTCCTTTGGAGTATGAAGTCTCTAGACCTTGGGATATGACACCATGTGTCTACTATAATTAATGGTTGATATGGACTCAGGCCATCGGGAGTCCTCAACCCCAATTGCTTATGCCTTGAATCCTCCAGAGTGCCAAGTCTCCAGACTATGGAATATACTTCCATGTGTCCTCTCCAGATCAACGGTGACAATTTACTCTGCTCTTCAGAGATTCGGGGGTTTCACCTTCATCACACTTCATTCCTTCTAAATGTTGAATTGGTGAACTATTAGAGTCTTCATCAGTAACTAAGCACCAAGGGGTGCTACGTGGAAAAAAATAAGGAACAAACATGTGGCCCTATCTGATGGGTGACATGTTTCATATACTAATTGGCAAAAACAGTCTTTGAAAAACATGGAACATGGTGAAACGTGGAAAGCATCAAGTGTGTCCATGTCACCCTAGGTGATGTCAACATGCCACATCACTCTGATGCTTTGGGACTTCGGGACTTTGGGACTTCGAGACTTTGGGACTCTGGGACTTTGGGACTTCAAGAGACTTCTCCACACTACACAAAAAATCCCCTGAATGTTGAATTCCTGAATAGGATGATCTGCGGAAACGTTTCCTGAAACACGAATGGTCCAGATTAACTCTGAAGTTTGATACTTCAGGAGATTTCCCTCCTAGCATCTTGAGGAATCGATTCTCCCAGAGTGAAAAAACTATGAACTTATATGAGATCTACGACTCACATTCATTCACACATAGATATGATGGCTGGGATATGATCTTCACCACTGCACCTCACCTCTTGATCTTTTCTTGATCTAACGGATCCGATGTGTCCTTGGCTGAATCCAATGGTCAAGAACTTATCTTAATGATCTATGACATAGATCCACTTTAGAAATTCATAGCTCCAGGGCTTTTACCTCTTTTACAAAAAAGAACTTCAAACAGTTGGAGTGGTGAAGTTCATAGGACTTTGATGCTTAACCACCATGGTCCTTTTTCCATATTTGATGATTATGAAGGGTTTGCCTTCTCCCAAACAAATCCTACAACTCAAAATTGAAACTTTTGGCCCAATACCATGGTTGTTGTGGTTTCCATGTCTTCCACACCTCATGACATTTCAAATACCATTCAAGTGTTCTCTCAACGCCCTTCTAGCACTCTGTAACTTCAATTTACTCATACATAGCCATCTAGGTTTAGTGTTGAAACCATGAGCTTTGATACCAATTTGTAACATCCCCAGACACCTAGGTCGAGCCATGCTACCTCATATAACCACTCTTTCTAAGCTCTAATACCAATTTTTATCATTCCCCTCCATCCTAGGGCCAAGCATGCTATGAACAATTCTCCTCTATTCAAACTCATATACCACATTGTAACACACCCCGCCCACCTGCCGGGGCACATCACTTGAAAATATTCTTCATTTCTATAGTATATATATATATATATATATATATTTATAATGAAAATTTGTACAGACATAAACATTATGCTACAACACAGGTTCATGTGGAATTAACAGTAGAACATACATGCAGCAAACACATGTAATTCTTATAAATAACAGACATGTACTTAAACACAACATGTGACATTAACACAATTGATACTTATCTTTTTAATTGATGTCCACAAAATTTATTCCGACCTTCCATGAACCTCCTAGCCTTAGACCACGTTGCTCATCACTCTCAGTAGTGGGGCACCCTCGAGCTAGGACTAAAATCCACCCGGAAAAAGGGATTCCTAAGCTAGGCTGAGACTACATGAAGTCACACAGTACATCAAGAAGGATTCCCTCCTAGCAGCCAACTTACACACACAACTCACAACATCTCATTCCCCACATGCCTATCCCACCCTAGGAAGTGTGCCACTTCTTTTCTCAACATTCCTTCATCTTTCGCACTTCCCTTCCAGGGCTTCAACAACATGAAAAACAAGAATTCTCAGAGCACTATAGTTGTTGTTGGGTTCCCTCTAGGAGAAATCACTTCCCCAACAACCTGTATGACCTAGAGAGAGTTGGTCACAGGCCTAAAAACCTTCTTCTTCAATCCACAGGCATGGAAACCCACCTTTTCAAACCCACAAGCCTGAAAACTTGCTTCTTCTGTCCAGATCCCAAGTCAAACGGGTAAGGGCAATGACAACAACAAAACTCGGGTATGGCACAAATGATGGTAGAGACAACAAACCGTTAAGGAAGGGTACGAGATAAATAACGTACATGTGCATGCAAGTTACAAAGTTCAATGATGGAGGAGGTTCAAAGATGGAGAGAATGACTTCCTGCATGAATCCGTGAGTGCATGGGAAGCATGGCAAGAATGGCTAAGAGAACCCCACAATGATCTGATTTCCCCACATAATACTACATATCCCAAATCAAACACCTGTCTTCATGAAGTTGCATGAGATTCACTTATCATTCATTCCCATTCCCACAAGAGATTAAGATGACTTCATTTATTTCCCAAACCTTAGTCTTTAGGAAATAATAATATAATATTATTCCCTTAGAGATAATCCCTCTATCTTACCCCTTTTTCCTAGCCTCTTAGCCCCTTCCATTTCCATACCTAGTGGAGTTTATTCCCCCATTCTTTTTTATCACAGTCGATCTACATGAAACAATGTTTAATATTAATGATATGAGTTTTTACATAAAAAAAAATAGGCTCACTGGCCTTTAACATCTAGGCTCTCTGGCCTAAACATCACATAAGCCTCCAAGCTTATAATCACTTAGCTCACCAACCTACAAAACATGTTTACAATTAATAAGGGGATTGACCTTGGGGTATTACAATTCCAAAACCCTAGACATCCAAAAACCTAACCCTAGGAGATGAAGTGCCAAAAGTCATGTGGGCCCCGTTAGGGTAAGTTAGTACATTAACTTCTTGGGATCGTAACTTTTGCATACAATCTTCGTTTAGGGAGAATAGTATCTCGTTGGAAAGGTATTGACAAGGAGATTCATTTAGGGGGATAAATCAGAGTCTTTGGTTATTTTTGAGGTGTCTGATCCTGAAAAATCATCGTTTAGGACCTCAAAATGGCCCCAAAATTTTAGGAACCGAAAAACTGTTATAAATATCAAGTTACCAAAAATTTGTTTTGAGTCAGTTGGAAAAGGTGGGTGGAAACCAAAAGGAAGAAATTGTCTCCATTGCATTGTGTTCTCCCATCAAATGAGGAAATTTCTATTGAATTTGGCCCCAGGTGAGCTAGTTGCCTTGGTGCATGAGATTCCCTGCTTTGGCAACCCGATAAAGATGGATCCTCTACTGGCGAGTGTCATTGACCTATGTGTCCACGATCTAATCAGTGGATTCCTATTCCATGTAGTTAAGGTTGATATATGTTGGTGTCAACTTTTTTGCTATCTTTGAGGTGTCCAATAATGGTGGAAAATAAGGTCTAAGGAGGTCCACATTGAATACTGGGTGCAAGCCAAGGAATGGGGGAAGGTTGTGCTCAAAAGCATTATCACCCACAACCTTGGTGATGGTTTGAAGTCCATAACAGAGTGGACAAAGTTTCTGATGCGGCCCTATAAGGTGTTATTTCTGTAAGTGAAACCAAACTTTGTCTCCCACTTGAAACTGGTGTGGCACACAGTGTTGATCATGGTGTTGCTTGTACTTAGCATTGGACTTCTGTAAAATATTGTGAATATGTTGGCAGATGTGCTGGATCAAATCAATGAACCAAGTGGATTTTTCAACCATAGTTGGAGCATGTGATGATTTTTCCTTGGGGGCTGCAAGGGGTAGTGCAACATCCATGGGACCCAATGGCCGAAATCCCAACCCCACCTAAAAGGGGATATGGTCGGTTAAACTATGTATGGATATGTTATAGCTATGTTGAACATAGGGAAGACTCTCATCCCAGGTGCAAGGGTGATTGGAATTGTACATGCACAGGATGGGCATGATTATTCGGTTGATGACCTCGGTTTGGCCATCCATCTGGGGGTGTAAAGCAGTGGACTTGGTGAGCTTGGTGTCCAGTAGTGACCAGAGGCTCAACCAGAATGTGTTGAGGAACCCACTATCCCGATCTGAGATAATGGTTTGTGGGATACCAAAGTGTACCCACACTCATTCAAAGAAGAGCTTGGAAGTGGCCTTCACTGTGATTCTCTTCTTCCAGGCACCCATAATCGCCATCTTTGAAAAGAGATCAACAACCACAAAAGCACAATCATTTCCCCCCTTGGTGGATGGAAGGCTTGACATGTAGTCCATTGAGATGGATTCCTCAGGCCTGTCAGGAGTAGGAAGAGGAGTGTATAGGCCTTGTTTCTTAATGGTTGGTTTGACAATAGCACAGTCAGTGCAGGATTAGATATACTTGTTGACATCTGTTGACGGGAAAAATTAAACGCTCGCCAAAGGGAAGAGTGGATCCGGTTCGGGGTTGTCTAAATAACCCAAGCCGTTTTGGATGATCCACCCTGACAGGTTTAGCGGCTCCGTTGGCCGATCTAAGTCCTAGGAAAACAAAAGAAACTAACTAAAGGAACTAATCTAAATGAAAACAACAATTAAAGAAAACTAATAAACAAATCTAAAACAAATACATACAGTCTATTGTCTAATATTATACAACAATAATTCTGTGAAATTAATTATCATCTATCAACACAATTAAATCTTAATCACAAATGTACAACATTTACAGATTATAGATTTTAAATGGAAACCTGCAAAAATCATTTGTAAGCTGTCCTATGACAACAAAACTATTGTTTTTTTTATTTTTATAATTTTATGAGAAGGAAATAAAATGAAAACTATCTAAGATGAGCAATTAAAATAATAATCCTAACTATGAATCTGAACTATATATATATAAACTGCTTAAATAACACTAACAAACTAACCTATAATAACACTTTCCAATTTATCCTGTGCAAAGTATCTGATTCAGCTGTTCGATGGGAGGAAACCCGCACCAGATTTTCCACAAGCTTCTTGTAAACAAGAAGAAACAGTGCTCTTTTGAATATAAACAACAGAACAAACAAGACACAAAACTGACAACAATCTTATGATTTACAAATCATCACAGTTAGATAAATCCTTGTGTGAAGATTTGTACAAAACAGTTCAACTAATGAAGAAGATAAACCTTTATTCATTAAATTGAAGCAGAGTAATTGTTGTGCTAAAACTAAGATATATATGACATGGAAAGAATTTAAATCACAACGCATTAACCTGTAATAAGCCTTGATATCTAAAGTATTCAATGACTTAATCACAAATTAAAATGTACAAAACCTGAACGAAAGTATGATAAATTGAAAGCTAAAGCTGTTACAAAAGATCAACTTCCATTCAAGTCTGTATCATAAATCCATAGTCTTGTTCTCCCAACAGTGATGATGGGTTCTTTACAAAAAATAACAAGTATTTAAAGACCATAGGGTAAAACATCCCTGTGGGAATTATCAAAGCAGTTTACAAAAAATCTGGGAACAATCTCCCAAGCCCCTATTTTTTGCCTATGACTAACAACTGAAAACTATATCTAAACTGCTACATCATGTCCAATTTGTCAATGAAATTCATAGGTACCTGTAAGTATACAAGAATACACAAGTTTAGATAATGTTTTATTGATAAAATTAACAAAAAATCTAAATTTTAAGACAAGCTACAGAATCTTGCGATTCTGTAGCTGGTCTAATTTGAAAACAAAACCATTTTAAATCAATCCAAAACTAACAAAAATATATCCTACCTATTAAATAAATCTTTAATTATTAATTCAACACAAAACAAATCGTTCATGCTAGAAGTAACCAGATTCTTTATGTCAATTTGAACAAATGAAATCGTTATTGAATTAATCAAATGATAACAGGATATATACGATCTGTCAAACAACTTTTATTACCAATTCGGAGCAGACATAATCGATTGACAATTGGAAACCAACGAAATCATTCTTTGAATCAATTTCAAACCGATCAAACAAATCTTTGGTATGAATTCAATATAGATATAACATGTTAATCCAACACTTAACAAAATCGATTCTAAATGAAAAACTAAAAGAGTTGTTTTTCTTTTTTGAATCAATAGATTACGTTGTATTTATCAAACCAATCCCTGATATCAATGCATCACATACACAAAAGATTATGCTAGTTCAAACATACAGAATAGTTTCAAAATCAAACCAAAAGAAATGAATTGAACTAACTTAGGGCCGACACAATCGCCATGCTAAACTGAGAACAATAAAATCGTATTAACCAAATCATAGCTATATTTGATTTTAGCAAAATGAATCTACTATACATGATTCATAACGAAATCATTTTTAGTACTCTGAATATAACATAATCGTTTTGAATCTAAACAACAAACAAGACTAATCGAAAGCAAACCCCAATCGGTCATACTAATCCAAGCCAACTCATAAAACAAAATCGATATTGAAATACATACCTGGGTGGTCAGAAAATGATTCGATCATGATAACTTTGAATTGACGAAGGTCGTTGTTGCCTCGACGTTTCTGAAGACAATTGAACCGGTGGTTTTTTGTTTCTTTTCGTTGGCTTGTAGCCTGTCGTTCTCCTTTGACAGCACTGTCACTCGTTCCTCCAAAGATTTAATATTAGATTGCAACAGGGGAACGTCGGTGTGGTAACTTTCAAGCCAGGAATTGCATTGGGTACAAGGTGATTGATTGGGCCTTGGAATTACAGGTGAGGGTTCTTTCAAGTTACCAGGGGTGTCACTGTGAAGCCTAATTCACGGGAATTTAGGATCGTTCTTAAGGCACGAGGGCAAGTTGGAAACATAGTCATAGGGTTCCATAGAGCATAGGCCATGAGAATAGAGGTATTCATCGGCTAGGAAACGTTCAATATCAGAGTCTGAATCCTCGCTCAAGATGATAGGCTTTTGATTAACGTTTTACTTAGGCTTGTTCCTAGCACAACTAGATATCCATCGTGAATTTTTCTCCCCTTTACTATTCACACCGGTATCACCTTTGCCTTTCTTCCTTACAGGCCTCTTGATGACCTTAGTATTGTCTTTAGCACACGGGTCGGCTATGGTATCGGGTAAGTCACAGCTGGGGTAATTCGAGGGTTTGACAGGGGGTAGAAGGGTAGGAGATGGCACGATAGGCATAACCAGGGTTTCAGTGACCACAACCTTGTCAATTTGAACAGACTCAGGAGTGGAAAAGCCATTCCTTGATAGGAAGGCTTGCCAACTATCACCACTAAGGCTCAAATGGTGGACGATAATGAGTTTGATCAAGCAGTGATGGAAAAGGCTACTATCAGCCTTTTCATGCTTAAATCGTTTGGACATATTGTAAAGACTACGTAAGAGATAATGTGGCATATTCAGAGGGTAGTCTATAAAATTCATCAACAACCGAAGATGATACATAAATACCAAGCCATAACGACCTTCGCAGGTCACAAACTTCTTAACAATTGCCAAAAGATCGTGCCACTTTGGTTTGAGGGCAGTGACAGGCATACCTCTATCACAACTTACAATCTTCCTTGATGTGAATAGGAGTGTCCACGACACCTCGTTTACTTTGGAGCTCTTAAACCACCTTTGCCCTGTAGCTGGTAAGCCTGTATCCAAACTAAGGAATTCCTCATTTAGCTCGAGTTGTATGTCTCCTACCTTAGCCCTGTAACCATCGAAGGTGAGGGAAAACTGTTGGGCTACTGAAAGGTTGAAACCCTCAAATCTCTGGATAAACACCAGTCAGCCACTATTTTCCAAATCTTCACGGGCATTGTCGAAAAGCAAGAGTGTTTGGCTACCATTAGGCTCTATGCGCACCACAGGTACCATAAGCAAGGGCACACAGTGAGCCAGGTAAATGGGAAAGGGTTTGGACAGGGTAAACGCAGGATCGAATAGCTCACAGACTTCCTTGAAACCAACAGAGGTAACCCGGGATAGAGGGCAGGCATTAATGCCAAAGTGTGCGAGGGTGGTGGAACGAAATCAACCCATGCAAAACAGTCATATCCAACTGTACAATCGAGGACACATATGGTGATTCAAATCACTATTGGTGTATGCCAATAAAACAACCATTGAAAACTATGATGAGTCGACCCACGTGTTTGTACAAGCATAGTGTTTTCATAGTTTTAAAATCAATACAATATTTCGAATAGGGGTTTGACCATAAAACTTATGCATTGTATGAAACTATTGAATTGAGGGTCTAATCATCATGTTAATGCGTTGTTGTGAAATCCTTGAATTCGATGAAGTAATAGAACATCAAACCAACATTGAATCAAGGACTCAATCACAGTCTCATAAAAATGAAATCATATTAACAACAAAAAATTCCAAATCAGTAAGGGTTTTGGTGTCTTGCCAATTGTGTGACCATAAATGAATTGGAAATGCAATGAACACATAGACAAGAGTAACCATAATAATCTAGTGACGATTTTAATTCCATTGACATGACTTCGAAATCAAAGTTTTCATGCTTGCAGTCATGAAAACTAGAACAAAAGGCAGGTGTGCAAATGCGCAAAATGATAGTGTTGTTTTAATCAAAAACTTGCGATGAGAATCAAGGGTTCCAAAACACTTGTGTAGGCAGCTTATAGAGATAGGATAAAAAAGAGAAATGGTTGCCAACATGAGTGGACGAAGTTTCTGATGAGGCCCTATAAGGTGTTATTTCTGTAAGTGAAACCAAACTTTGTCTCCCACTTGAAACTGGTGTGGCACACGATGTTGATCATGGTGCTACTTGTACTTAGCATTGGACTTCTGTAAAATATTGTGAACATGTTGGCGGATGTGCTGGATCAAATCAATGAACCGAGTGGATTTGTCAACCATAGTTGGAGCATGTAATGATTTTTCCTTGGGGGCTGCAAGGGGTAGTGTAACATCCATGGGACCCAATGGCCGAAATCCCAACCCCACCTAAAAGGGGATATGGTTAGTTAAACTATGTATGGCTCTGTTGTAGCTATGTTGAACATAGGGAAGAATCTCATCCCAGATGCGAGGGTGATTGGAATTGTACATGCACAGGATGGGCATGATTATCCAGTTGATGACCTCGGTTTGGCCATCCATCTGGGGGTGTAAAGCAGTGGACTTGGTGAGCTTGGTGTCCAGTAGTGACCAGAGGCTCAACCAGAATGTGTTGAGGAACCCACTATCCCGATCTGAGATAATGGTTTGTGGGATACCAAAGTGTACCCACACTCATTCAAAGAAGAGATTGGAAGTGGCCTTCACTGTGATTCTCTTCTTCCAGGCACCCATAATCACCATCTTGGAAAAGAGATCAACAACCACAAAAACACAATCATTTCCCCACTTGGTGGATGGAAGGCTTGACATGTAGTCCATTGAGATGGATTCCTCAGTCCTGTCAGGAGTAGAAAGAGGAGTGTATAGGCCTTGTTTCTTAATGGCTGGTTTGACAATAGCACAGTCGGTGCAGGATTAGATATACTTGTTGACATCCTCTCAAAGTTTCATCTAGTAGAAATGTCATTACAACACTGCCACTATCGTTTCCAAACCAAAGTGTCCTACCACTCGACTAGAGTGGGATTCCCAAATCATCTTCACTCACTTGATTGGTGAAATGCATATATGGACCAGATGGCACAACAAATTGTCCTGAATATGGAAATTAGTGACAATTGTGTTTGCGCCCAACATCTGGTAGGTGTTGGAAAATTCAGAATCTGTCTCATATAGGTGGGACCATCTGTAGGTCTCGTGGCCATAAAACTCAAGAACTGTTGTGAGTGCCATGACTAGAGGTTGGCTGAGGAAATCAATGACTTGGTTGGTACTTCCTTCTTTATACTCGATGTTGAGGTGGAACTGCTGCAAATATGTGGACCACTTATGATGGTGGTCATTCTACAATTTTCCTTGTGTCTGCATGAACTGTAATGACTTATGATTAGTGTGGATGATTGTCTCCTTCCTGAGAATGTAATTCCTCCACTGGAGGTAGGATTTCACAATGGAGTACACTTCTTTGTCATAAGTAAGGTACCTATGAATGACATATGATAGTGTCTCACTGTGATAGGCCACGGGGTCGTCATGCTGAGTGATGATTGCACCCACAACATAGTTTGAAGCATTTGTATCGATCCCAAAAGGTTGTTGCAGGTCAAGTAATGAAAGCACTGGAGAACAGCACAAAAACTATTTCAGATCATCGAATGCTTTCTATTGGGATAGGCCCCACACAAATTTTTCCTTACCACCACCTCTGGTTATTTTTTTGAGGACCCATGCAATATGGGAGAATCCCAACATGAACCTTCGATAGAAATTGGAAAGGCCTAAGAAGATCTAAAGCTCACTTAGCATGGTTGGGGCTCGCCAGTCATGGATGAATTATATATTGGCTGGATCAAAATGCACACCATGTGCATCAACGATGTATCCTAGGTATTGGACCTTGTCCATGCCGAAGGATCATTTTTCCAAGTTGGCAGATATCTTGTGCTTCCATAGAGTGTGTAGAACTTGTTGAATATGCTGCAAGTTTTCTTCCCAAGTCTTGCTATAGACGAGGATGTCATCCATATACACCACCATAAAATAATTAGTGAAAGGCCGTGTTGGCCCTTGGTTATGGAAGTAAGTGAATATCAAGGAATAAAAGGTAAAATGTGAACTGAACAGAAGACACAGTGACTGTTACTGGGTCGAGGTGAGAAAAAGAGAAGAAAATATGGACCAAAGTAAAAGGAAGCAAGTTGTTGAACGAGGATATTGATGATGACATATAAGAAAGAAAGAAGGATCGTGGACAACTCAACAAGTAGAAAAATCCACTGTTAGATGCTTTGGAGCACCGCATGAGAAGGAAGAAAAGACAGGCTGGTGAAGCCCTAAAAACGCGGGTCAAGTTGACGTAGGGTTTTAGACACCTAGGGTTTTGGTATCTAAGGTTTTTAAACCTAGGTTTTGGCCTAAGGGTGTTGGTGAGCTATTGTAATGTATAAATAGAGGTCTAAAGGAACTGGGATGGGTTGGTGTTGAGTTCGTGTTATGATTGTGTTGTTGTCTTTGTCATTGTATGATCGAGTGAGTAATATTGAGTGAGAGAGAAGTGTTGAGTATGAGAGCCTTCTGTATTGTAAGATATTCAACTGGGTGCGAAGATCAACCCTGCAGCTAGTTGTGCAGGGAGGGAAGAGATAGCGAGGACAAGAGAGAAGATCTGCTAGCTAAGAGCGTAGACAAGAATTGTATGATTCATCTTAATACATTATAAAGAATATTTCTATGGATGTAGCCCTAGAGAGAGGGTGAACCACGTATATCTTGTGTCATATGTGTGATTGTTTTTCTGTTCTTTGTTATTGATATGTTGCTATTGCATTAGTTTGTTAGATGTGATAGATAGTTATGTGGAGTAGATCTAAGCTGATAAGTCATCTAGGCATGATGTGTTGTTCTTAGTATTACATCCACTTGATATTCCCTTTGTTTGTAGACATCTCTATCCTGCAACCCCCCCATAGCTACTTCGGGTGAGACTGCATTTGATTTGCAGGTGTTGCTGAAAGGGACAATATTTAGGGCTTGTTGGTGCACTCTTAGAGATGAACCCTGGGTATGCCCCTGTGCCAACAAATGGTTCTGTTTTTGGGACATGAATATTCGTGAGGGAATGTCAAGGTGTTTTCCATCAAAGACAGAGATTCAAAAGTGGATAGAGGATCAATAAAAGGACTTCGTTGAAGCCTAGAACAAGAACCCTAATATTAGTACAGAGGACTGGTTGGAGAGATATATCTTTACTGATATACATGAAATTTTCTTTGGAGGAATCCATCAGGAGATATATGAGTGGTTAGTCGTATCATGAGCAGTAGATCATTGGATTGATAACACCATTGGAGGGTACATCACCGATTTTGTTGTTGACAGAGTTGATTCATATAGCCAAGTTGAGTGATATCTCTTCAAGGGACCTAGAGGAAAATGTTTACACTTTCTAAAGTTGAGAATCAAGATGCTATTGCATGAGAAGAACATTTTTAAGATACAATAGATTAGTCAGATTTGAAAAAGATAATGTTTAATAATTCAGACAGCGATAGTGACATGGAGGATAGACATACGTGTAGTGGGAGAGTGTTCAAAGAAGTTCATCTTGGGAACCTGTTCAAGCAGACTACAGAGATGGGGGTTTCTACAGTGGAGAAGAGGCATATCTGATGGACGAAGAGCATTCAGAACCCACTGGGAAAGAGGAAGGGAAGGTTGAAGAGCCTCGTTGGGAAGAGATAGAAACTTTAGGAACTGTGCAGACTACTGAAGTAAGTACTTTTATCCCTCCTGTTGATTCAACAACATTAAGCAGTCAGAGTAATCCAAGCCACTAGAGCGTTTAGAGCAATGTCACTAGTATTCCACCACATACTCAGTCAGGAAACCTAGGAAGATCTATGGAAGATGAGATGAGGCTCCCTATTTTTAGGGGAGATGGATCTGAAGATCCTGATCAACACTAGTTCCTTCCTATGTGAAGCCATATGGAATATTAAAAATTTCACCGACGAAGATGTTAAAAGAAACGAGTTTAGTACTACCCTAAGGGATCACGCACTGAGTTGGTACATGAATCTTGTCCAGGGACTTGCATAGCCTAAGCTATTGAATCAGATCAAGAATCCATTTATTACAGATTTCAAGAAACCCAAGTCGGAATCAAAATGTATTACAAAGATGAAAGAGATCAAGCAGAAGGTAGTTGAACCTGTTTGGGAATTTGATCAAAGATTCAAGACCTTAACCAACCGATTGACTTTTCAGATCCTATATGAGAAGAACAAAGAATGGTTCATTGTTTCCCTCTTACCACACATCAAAATTCCTCTGATGAAACAAAATATTTCTTCGTAGGATAAGGTGCTAGAGATCGCCATGAAGCTAGAATCATCTCCTATGGGAGAATCCAGTTCAGGTACGAGTCAAATATCTATTCAACTAACTAGTTTGTCTCTGCAGGTCGAAGATATGAAAAAAGAAAAGGGAAAAGATAAAAGAGAAGACATCGGGTGTGTCAGATGCAGATCATAAGGCCACGACAAGGAACAATTTCCCCTATTCCATGAATACTTGGCCTCAAGAGCTCTGAGCCCTTTGAAGCAAGTCACCTTACCCTAGTGCAAGGTATTTAGAAATAGACATCGCCCAGGTGAGTGCTATTACATGGAAAAGTATGTTTAGACACCCACAAATTTGTATTGCATGTTATGTAAGTCTGTGGAACACGATCATAGGGATTCTAGGGCTTATGACCTCATGCACGAAAGGTCATGAGACATATACAAAATTCAAGGTGAAGTACAACAAGAAGGAAACACTACATAGTATAACTCCCATGGGAGAGGAAACTTCAATCCTCATGGTGGATTCAGAGGATAAGGAAGAGAATAAGGTATGGGTCGAGGTTGATGACAAATAATATATTATAAGTGCGTGCAATCGGGATACCTAGCAAGGGACTGTCAGAACCCTTGTACCACTTGCAGCTATTGTAACTCCTTCGAGCATGTTATCGAGGAATGTCCAACATTGCTGGCTAAGCTTCAGAAAAGACGAGGACCTCAGCAGAACCTGCAAGTGCAGCTGATATACGTCGAACCTCATGGAGAAAACCCTAGAGTCACTGTTATCACTAGAGGAGGCGTTGTTATCGGAGAAGACAAAATGACTCAAGGAAAGACTACATAAGACTCAAGGGTAAGGAAAGATACAAAGAAGACCCAAAATTTTGATGCAAAGAAAGAAAGACAAATATTTGAGGAGGCAAGAAAAGAGTTCAAAGAAGACCAAGGCTCTTCATCAAAGACATGGCCAGAAGTAAGAGAATATGGAATGCCTCTGGCATTCGATCAGTCTGCTTCACCAAAAGAATGAAAAGAGGTAAACAAGCTCATGGAATTTTTATATACTTATATTAAGTTGATTCAGGATGAGAAAGATGTACAAGAGCTACAAAATTTAATCAGGCAATATGAGATAGGAAGGATAGACCCCTTACTGAATAAAGAAGTACATCACTATCCAATAAAAGAAGGACAAATAATTATCTAAAAATGAAGAAGACTTGAAATCTTGAAAATATTTGCAAGTAAAGTTTATGTGTTAAAATCAAATGGATCAACTTTGCGACACATTAATTAAAGGATTACTCATTCAAGATACAAATAAACAACAACATAATCAATGAACATAAGCACATAAACACAACAATTGATAAAGGAGTTCACCCCACTCTTGGGCTACATCTCCTGGTCTAGCTTCCAATGGATCATTATTATTAATTTCTCAAAGTGCTCAAAAATGTGCTTTACAATGCTCAAAATGACCAACAGACTACTCCAATGGCTTCAGAGCGTCCAAAAACCCCTAGTTGGGCTTTTTTGGCACCTCGTTTGGCCAAAAAACGAAGAAGTTATGCTTCTTGGAAGTCCCTCCTTCAAGCTTTCTTTCTCTGCATCTACAAATCGCACCCTTGTTTCATGAACCTAGAACACACGCTTATTTAAGCGCAAAAACCTAGCACCGGGCACAACCACGCCAATGGTGCGAACTGTAGGACGGTTATGGGCACGCCAGCCCCTAACCGCCTAGCTCTCGGGCACATGAAGGCCATATGACCTCGCACAATGTAAAAAGGGATCCATCTATATGAAAATAAAACCGTTACAAGTGGCGGGTCATTCCAACCGTTTTAAAACCACAATTCAAAAAAGAAAACTAACGCGCGCCCATAGTACCGGAGCCATATGACATGGTCATTTGGTATATATGTTATAACCACGGGCTATATTTAAAAACCCCCGTGCACCATTTAACAAAGGGTATGATCATATGTTTCAAAGAATAGAATCGTGGGTCGGGGCTAAGCCCCAGCTCGACCCCCCGCCATTTATAACATAACTTGACTTTAAATACATTAAAAGGCATATGGTTAATAAGAACCACCGTGTGGGCTAGTGGTAGCCCACACTCTACCAAATCACGGATCCAAAGGGGATGTCTGGGGTTCGACCCCCATGGACCCATACAATTTTAAAACAACAAACCAAATGCCAATACCGGGGTGCCACGTGGCAGTGCATGACTGGGCCACGTGGCGCCTTACCATTGACCAAAATGATGCCACGTGTCATAGCCTAATTCGACCACATCTACCAATCAAAAACTACCACGTCAGCACATGCCACATCAGCATATGATCGTACGGCCCTTCCACGTCAGCCTATATGGACTGTACGGACTGTACAGTCAGCGTCCCTTTTTTGCATGTTTGACGATTCAAATAGATCACGATATCTCTCGCTCCTAACGTCCGTTTGAGACGAAACGAATTGCGTTGGGTTCACAACGATGAGGCCTACACTCTCGTTCAATTTGCAGCGATTCTGAGCACTTTGAATTTTTGAGCAAAATTTGATCCCCTGATCACACCTCCCCATTGAGAAGCTTTTGGACCTCCAAAAGACTATTTTCAGTCTATGTGAAGATGAGGGTATAGTTCCCTCACCCTTCCAACCTCAATCCACTTGGATTTTCTTGGATTGGTTCTTTTAATACCAACTCGAAGATACTCCACATTTCCTCGTTTTGAAGTTCGCATTCTCCTGTCAAGGATGGTGTCTTCATGCTGTTCTGTAAGATACTCTGGGGAAAAATCATCGATAGAAGGAATATTAACATGCTCTCCTTGATCATCAATCAACGGAGGCTCATACAATTTCAAATTCTCAACATTAACAACTGCATACATCTGCATATAAGGAGGCAAATCTAAACGAAAGGCATTGTTACCAATCTTGTCGATAATCTTGAAAGGACCATATCGAATCGGTTTCAAATTTTTACCTTTGCCTTTAAGTCTCTCCTTACTGATGTAAAGCCAAACTTCATCTCTAACTTGGAAACTGTGATCAACACGATGCTTTTCATTTCTCGTCTTGCACTTGGCCTGACTCTTTTCCAACTACTCTTGCACCCCTTGATGTATCGACTGAATTTGTTCAATGAACTTTTCTTCCCTATCAATGTCATATTGACCATCGACAACAATATCCTTCCCAAAGATAAAATCCAAAGGAGACTTGGGAAAATAGCCAAAACATGCTTCAAATGGCGACGTTTGAGTTGCAGAGTGCTTAGCTCGATTGTAAGCATGTTGAATGTAGTGTAAATGCTCATCCCAAAGTTTAGGATGCTTGCTGCAATAAGCATGAATAAGATGCACCACTGCCTGATTTACCACCTCTTTCTGACCATTTGTTTGCAGATGAAAAGCTATGCTCTTTTTAAGTTTGGTGTCCATGAGTGCCCATAAACTCGACCAAAAACTTCCAACAAATCGAGAATCCCGATCAGAAATAATGGACTTAGGCAATCGAAAATGCACCCAAACATTTTGAAAGAACATCTGTGTCGTTTGTTCTTCTATAACCTTCTTAGTACAAGGCATCAAAATACACATTTTGCTAAAACGATCAACCACAACATAAAGATAATCATGATTTCGTCTCGACATAGGTAAACCACCTACAAAATCCATGGAAATACTTTCCCAAGGTCGAGAAGGAACT
>ML789517.1:96590-147439 GCA_009831015.1 Picea engelmannii | reverse complement strand
TTGAAACAACCCTTATGTGAAAAAGTTCAATTCTCGCTTTTTCTTGTTGAGTTACATTGACATTATTGTTACTTGAAGAACTAGTTCTTGCAATAGAACCATTACCTTGATAACCCATGGTTGTGATCTTCGTTTCATCACCCAAATCAAAACCTAAATCATGTTGAAAAGTTGCAACAGTCTTTGACTTCCCTTTGTTGTTGTTGCCAAACTTTTTGGGTCTTCTTTCAGGATGAAGTTTCCAACAATGGTCTTCATCATGGCCATCTTTTGAACAATGTTTACATGCGAATTTTTCTCCCTCTTTCTTAACAACAACATTCTTTCTGCCATTTCCCTTGAACTTCTTCTTTCCTTTATCTCCATGGCTGAAAGTCTTCTTGTTACCCTCATGAGTGTCGTTCCTTCCTCTTGCTTCCAAATGAGTAGCTTGTACACAAACTTCATCTAGATTTGAAGGATTAAACATGAGTATAGTATGTCTCAAATAACTATGTAAAGCTCCAATATATTTGAGTAAATTTTCTTGAGAAGACAAATCTACTCCCAAAACCAAATCTCTTCTCCTAAATTCTTTAGTAAAGATTTGCACACTCTATCCTTTAGTAAAATTTTGTGATTCCATAGTAGCCTTTTTCTTATAAGCCAATGGATAAAATTGTTTTTTAATTGCAACAATAAAATCATTCCAAGAAATTAAAATTTTACCATGCTTTTTCATGTCCTCCTGAGTCTTGGATTCCCACCAAATAAGTGTTTCACTATCCAATCTTAAAGAAGCAAGCTGAATTTTGGTTTCATCATCTTGAATTTTTTGTATTCTAAAAAATACCTCAATTTGACGTATCCAATTATCTAACTTCTCAACATTAACTTCTCCATTGTATATTGTCAATTCAAATTTTATATCAAGCTTTAATGAAGGAATTTGTGAAGGAGCTTTACCATGTCCCATTGGAGAATTCAGAAGAGGTCTTGAACTGGTAGAAGAAGAAGAAGAAGAAGAGTATGGAGGAGAGGGTGGTGGAGAAGCACCATTCCCTCCATTTCCGTTTGGAGTTTTGTCACCACTGCTTCCCTTATGCTTTGAAGGGTTGGAGCCTTCACCTTGAAACAATGCATTCCTTTCCATCAAGATCTTCATCATCTCTCTCATCTCCATGACAACCTTTCTGAGATCTTCATCTTCTGCAGGAACACGTTCATGACTTTCTTCATGAGCCCTACTTGGTGAATGTCTCCTTGAAACTTGCGGTGATGGTATATGCTTCCTCCTTGAAGGATGAGAACTTGGCTCCACAAGTTGACCTTCTCCTCTTGTGAGTTTCAACCTTGTGAGTATCAGAAACAAAAACTTGCAAAAAATCAAGTCTTCAAAAACCAGTGCTCTGATACCAACTTTATCTAAAAATGAAGAAGACTTGAAATCTTGAATATATTTGCAAGTAAAGTTTATGTGTTAAAATCAAATGGATCAACTTTGCAACACATTAATTAAAGGATTACTCATTCAAGATACAAATAAACAACAACATAATCAATGAACATAAGCACATAAACACAACAATTGATAAAGGAGTTCACCCCTCTCTTGGGCTACATCTCCTGGTCCATCTTCCAATGGACCATTATTATTAATTGCTCAAAGTGCTCAAAAACGTGCTTTACAATGCTCAAAATGACCAACAGACTACTCCAATGGCTTTAGAGCGTCCAAAAACCCCTAGCTGGGATTTTTTGGCACCTCGTTTGGCCAAAAAATGAAGAAGTTATGCTTCTTGGAAGTCCCTCCTTCAAGCTTGTTGTCTCTGCATCTACAAATCGCACCCTTGTTTCATGAACCTAGCACACACGCTTATTTAAGCACAAAAACCTGGCACCGGGCGCAACCGCACCAACGGTGCAAACTGTAGGATGGTTATGGGCACACCAGCCCCTAACCGCCTAGCTCTCGGGCACATGAAGGTCATATGACCTCGTGCAATGTAAAAAGGGCTCCGTCTATAGGCAAATAAAACTGTTACAAGTGGCGGGTCATTCCGATCGTTTTAAAACCACAATTTAAAAAAAAAAACAAACGCGCGCCCATAGTATCAGAGCCATATGACATGGTCATTTGGTATATATGTTATAACAATGGGTTATATTTAAAAACCCCCACATGCCATTTAACAAAGGGTATGATCATATGTTTCAAAGCATAGAACTGTGGGTCGGGGCTAAGCCCCGGCTCGACCCCCCGCCATTTATAACATAACTCGAGTTTAAATACATTATAAGGCATATGGTTAATAAGAACCAGCGTGTGGGCTAGTGGTATCCCACACTCTACCAAAGTATAGAGCCAAAGGGGAGGTCTTGGGTTCGACCCCCACGGACCCATACAATTTTAAAACAATAAACCAAATACCAATACCGGGGTGCCACGTGGCAGCCCATGACTGGGCCACGTGGCACCTTACCATTGACCAAAATGATGCCACGTGTCATAGCCTAATTCAACCACATCTGCCAATCAGAAACGGCTATGTCAGCACATGCCACATCAATGTATGGTTGTACAACTCTACCACGTCAACCTGTACAGACTATACAGTCAGTGTCCCTTTTTTGCCTATTTGACGATTCGAACAGATCGTGATATCTCTCACTCCTGACATCCATTTGAGATGAAACGAATTGCGTTGGGTTCGCAACGACGAGTCCTATGCTCTTGTTCAATTTGAAGTGATTCTGAGCACTTTGAATTTTTGAGCAAAATTTGATCCCCTGATCAAATAAGAAACTACACTTGAATTATTAGATTGGAGAATACAATATAGACTATGTGGTCCTCGACTTAGGGTCAAAGGTCAATGTCATGATGAAGCAAACCTGGGCACTAATGGGAAAACTAAAGTTGATCTATTCCCCCATCAGGCTTAGGATGAGTAATCAGCAGGCAATAATCCCCTTTGGCAGATTGGAACATGTCCCTGTGGACATCAACGGAGTAAGAACGTTTGCAAACTTTGAGGTAATTAAGATAGCTGATGATAGCTGCCCTTACCCTGCACTGTTAGGAATTGATTTGGATTTCAATAATTCCACTGTGGTTGATTTAAATAAAATACGTATGACGTTTGAAAGAAAGGGCCTTACGGTCATTGCACCTTTCCAGATGAAGGTTAGTGATACACATAACCTATCATAGAAGAAGACCTCACATATGAACTGGAAAATATGTACAAATTAACAGCCAGACAATAGGATTACATTAATCCTATGACCGATGGAAACTTAAGTTGGTGAAGTGACAATGCATGTTCATCAGATTTAGAAGAATCATTGGAGAACTGGCAGAAACAAATGTATGAATTATCTACAAGGAGATGTGCTAGATTAACGAGAGAAGTTTGCTAGATCGACACAAAAGTAAGTAACTTACCCAATTTTGATGGTTTGAATCCTTTAAAAGCCTTCTTAGCGGACTTTGAAGCAAGTGTACCAACACAACAGATATTGTTGGCAATGGATGAGGACATGAAATCCACACCAGCAAGATGGTGGGGGACACACAAAAACAACATTACAGAATGGGTACAATGTCGTACCCTGATGACCGCATGGTTCTCAGCACAAGTAGAAGGCTGTGAAGTTAGGCATACATGTCAAAGTTTTCCAAAGGACCATGTGAGAAGTTGTGAAGAATCCTAGAGAAACATTCCTCAAGAGAAATGGGTGCACAAATTCATTAACACGTTGGACACAACCCCTATCAACTGGTACATTCAAGCATAGTTATGCCTCATCACTGTAGATTGGGAAGGTATGACTCATAAATTTATCACCACCTTTTTATTCTAAATCCAATATCCTACAGTAGATCAAGCGTTACAAATTGTAAGACATAAATTATATGAGGAGGCCTCTATCCCCCATTTAGAACAAGAAGAGGATGAATGGACTACACCTCTGCAGAAACTGCGAGGCTGTTACAACATCAATGC
This sequence comes from Picea engelmannii, assembly GCA_009831015.1. Lineage (NCBI taxonomy): Eukaryota > Viridiplantae > Streptophyta > Pinopsida > Pinales > Pinaceae > Picea > Picea engelmannii. Next base: position 143,450 of record ML789517.1, on the reverse strand, counting down.
TGATGAAGACGATGATCCTAGGAAGGTGAACATCGCAGAAACAAAAGGCCAAAGAGATTTGGAAGGACCAGGAGTTGAGTTACCATTCATTGGAAAACTAATCAAGATTAAGAAGTTCAATACTGGAACAAAACATACACTGAAGATTGCAAATGTTGGAGATTATTGGGATACTTCTACTATTGAAAAAATCACAGAGTTACTGCATGAATATTAGGATTTGTTTCCAACCAAGTTCACTGATATGAAGGGCATTAAAGGGCCTATGGGAGATATGAGGATTCCTTTGAAACCAGACGCAAGACCAGTCAAACATAGACCCTATAGATTGAACCTTAAGTATAAGGAGAAAGTGAAAATTGAGCTCGACAGAATGTTGGAAGCAAGGATTATAGAACTTGTTGAAGAATCATAATGGATTATCCCTATGGTGGTTCAAGAAAAGAAGACATGAGAGATTAGGATCTGTGTAGATCTCAGGAAGATGAATGATGTTTGTTTACATGACCCCTTCCTTACACCAATCACTAACGAAGTGTTAGATAATGTGGGAGGCCAGGAGGTATACTCTTTTACAGATGGATTCTCGGGATACCATCAGATCCATATTGCCAAGGAATATCACCATAAGACCACATTTGTAACATAATGGGGATCCTACCAGTATACAGTGATTCCATTTGGATTGAAGAATTCCCCAGCCATCTTTTCTAGGGTGGTGGTCAAATAATTCAAGGAGTTTCTGCATAAATTTCTAGAAGCATATTTTGATGATCGAATTGTTTTTAGTTTATTGAAAAATCATATTGAATGTCTAAGGCTAATGTTGGACAAATGCAGGCAGTGTCGAATTTCCTTGAATCTGAAGAAATTCGTATTCTTCTCACCATTTGGAGTGTTGTTAGGTCATATTGTATGCAAGAAAGGATTACTGGTAGACCCATCTAAAATTGCTATTATAGTTGATCTACCCCCTCCTACTTCAGTCAAACAACTTCACACTGTGCTGGGACATACTGGATATTATAGGAAGTTCATTAAAGGATATGCCCAGATTACACCACCCATGGAGAATATTTTGAAGAAAGACTATCAATTTCATTGGATAGAAGAGTGCCAACAGAGCTTCAACACACTGAAATAGAAAATGGTTACTATGCCTATTCTGGTCTTCCTAGATTGGAGCAAGGAGTTTTATGTGCATGTCGATGCGTCTTCTATTTCCTTAGGTGTAGTGTTAGCGCAACTTGGTGAAGGAGATATTGACCATTCGTTATCCTTTTCCAGTAGGAAGCTATCAACTTCCGAGATTAATTACACCACTACTGAGCGAGAGGGGTTGGCCATGGTGTATGCGCTGCAACAATTTCACCACTACTTGTTGGGAGGACACTTTAAAATGTTTACTGATCACTCCGCGCTGAAATACCTAGCCAACAAGCCAGTGTTGGGGGCGATAATATGCATATGGCTTCTTCTATTTCAAGAATATGACTTTGAGATCGTAGTAAAGCCAGAAAGAATGAACAAAGGTCCTGACCACTTGTCAAGGTTGGAAAATGGCGAAGAGCCGACTAGTTTGGAGGCTACACTCCCGAATGCACAATTACTATCCATTAGAAATATTGATGAACACTTCGCATAAATAGTCGAATTCCTATCAACAGGAATGGTACCTAGCGATTATACAACTCCACAGAAGAAACATCTAGTAGTGCATGCTGCAAACTTTTCACTTGTAGTTGGACAACTATACAAGATGGGACCTGATGAGAGATTGAGAAGGTGTTTTATGGAGGTAGAGCGACCATTGATCCTCGGAGAAGATCATGAAGGCATCACAGGAGGAAATTACGCAGGAAAAACAATTACGGAGAAGGTTATTAGAGATGGCCCTTGGTGGCCTACCCTATACAGAGATGCTAAAGATTATTACAGAGCCTGCGATATATGCCAAAGAGTTGGGAAACCGTACAGAAGAGATGAAATTCTATTAGCACCACATCTGACCCTACAAGAATATGAGAAATGAGCCATTGACTTCATGGGACCTATAAACCCACTAGGAAAGTGCACAGGAGAAAGATACATAATCACTGCGACAGAGTACTTGACTAGATGGGCCAAAGCAAGAGAAGTTAAGGACTATAGTGAAACTATAGAAATGCACTCCATATTTGATGACATCATAACCAGATTTGGATGCCCAAATATCCTTATGAGCGATCAAGGCACACATTTCATAAACAAAATAGTTGAAGCCCTAACTGAGGAATTTGCAGTCCATCCCCAAAAGAGCATGCCTTACCATCCACAAGCCAATGGCACAGTGGAAGCATTCAACAAGATCTTGGAGACAACGCTGATGAAGATTTGTAGTGTGAACATGGATGATTGGGATTTAAGAGTACCAGCAGTACTATGGACCTATAGAACCACTTGCAAGAACCTAACAATGCAGACCCCTTTTAAGTTGGTGTATGTTCTTGAAGTCGTTGTCCCAATGGAATATTTGGTACCAAGCCTAAGAATTGTTTCCTTAATAGATATAAATGAAACTGGCATTGTTCGAGAAAGTCTTGCATAGTTGGTCGAACTAGAAGAAGATAGATTTATTGCAGGATTCCATCAGTAGGTACATAAGGAAAGAGAGAAGGCCTATCATGACAGACACATCAAGAAGAAGGAATTTAAACAAAGTGATCTAATACTGGTATATGATAGTAAGTTCATAAAACATCCTGGGAAGTTTAGAACGCATTGGCTCGGGCCATATGAGGTCGCATATGTTATAGAAGGAGGAGTTGCGCAGTTGAAGACTTTGAAGGGATAATGGAAGGAAGGTTTAGTGAATGGGAGCCGGTTGAAATTGTATTATGAAAATCCATTGCTCCATAGCTCTAAGTAAAAGAATAAGGAAAAGGGTCTAGGTACCAGGTGCAGTTGAAACTGGGTACCAGACACAACAAAGATAGTTTGCATAAGGAAGGAAAGGAGGCATAGAGCAGAAATCAAAGGTTGCCCTACGCAGTATGAAGTCAAAGTAAAATAGAAAGGTCAGATCTGAGGTGCCTCAGGATGAGTCATAGGTGAGTTTTGGGGGCTTATTGAGAAGATCAAGGAAGAAAGGGAAGAATTTGAACTATGCGGAAGACACAGTGACTGTTACTGGGTCGAAGTGAGAAAAATAGCAGAAAAGACAGAATGAAGTAAAAGGAAAAAAGTCGTTGAATGAGGAGATCAAGGACGACAAATCAAAAAGAAAGAATGATCGTGGACAAATCAATAAGCTAAAAAATCCATTGTTGGATGCTTTGGAGCACCGCATGAGAAGGAAGGAAAGATAGGCTAGCGAAGCCCTGAAAATGCGGGTCAAGTTGACCTAGGGTTTTAGACACCTAGGTTTTGGTATCTAGGGTTTTGACACCTAGGTTTCGGCCTAAGGGTGTCAGTGAGCTATTGTAATGTATAAATAGAGGTCTAAAGGACCTGGGATGGGCTAGTGTCGAGTTGTTGTTATGATTGTGTTGTTTTCTTTGTCATTGTGTGATAGAGTGAGTAATATTGAGTGAGAGAGAAGTGTTGAGTATGAGAGCCTTCTGTATTTTAAGATCTTCAGCTGGGTGCAAGGATCAACCCTGCAGCTGGGTGAGTAGGGAGGGAAGAGATAGCGATGAGATGAGAGAAGATATACTAGCTAAGAGCACAGACGAGATCTATATTCTTCATCTTAATATGTTATAAAGAATAGTTCTGTGGACGTATCCCTAGAGAGAGGGTGAACCACGTATATCTTGTGTCGTATCTGTGATTGTTGTTCTGTTCTTTGTTATTGATATATTGTTATTGCATTACTACGTTAGATTTGATAGACAATTATGTGGAGTAGATCTAAGTTGATAAGTGATATAGGCATGCTGTATTGTTCTAAGTATTATATCCACTTGATATTCCCTTTAGTTGTAGACATCTCTGTCCTGCAACCCCCCCATAGTTGCTTTGGGTGAGACTGCATTTGCTTCACGGGTGTTGCCGAAAATTCCAGTAGTTAGGGATTTTTGGTGCGCTATTAGAGCTAAACTCTGGGTCTTCCCTTGTGCCAAAAGGCCACAAGATATCATCCATCATCCTAATGAAATTTGTTGGGGAATTTTTCAAACCAAAGGGCATGGAAAACCATTCAAAAAGACATTCTTTTGACTTGAAGGAAATTTCCATACATCTGTCAATTCTATTGGGACTTGATGGTATCCAGTCTTACAATTAATCTTACTAAATTATTTTTCCCCCTTGAGTTGATCAAGGAGATCAACGATTCGAGGAATTGGGTACCAATTCCTAACTGTGATTTTATTTAGGGCTCAATAATCAATATAGAGTTGCCAAGTCTCGCCTTTTTTCTGCACTAGCACGATTGAGCTTCCACAAGGTGATGATCTGGGTCATATGTGCCCCTTGTAAAAAAATTCTTGGATCTCACACTTGATATCCTCATTTTATAGTAGAGAGCGATGATTGTTGGCATGTTTAGAGGCATAGTGTTCTTTTCATTGATGGAAAGAACAACAATGATGATGGTATGTTTACAGTAAAGAAAAGTAACAATGAGGAAAGAAACAATGATGGAAAACAGGGAAAGCATAAGTTCAGGAGAAGAAGCGAACAATATGCAATCACATTTTAGGAGAGAGAGCATTCTCAGAAACACAAACAAGACCCAAAGTCATCAGGACTCGCAGAACCTTTGACACATAGAATTATTCCAAGTCGGGAGGATGTGCAAGCTCGGGAGGAGGAACGATAATGGCCATTGGATCACTAATACCGAATATACAATGTCAGTTGGATCAGAGTCTAGTGACCAAAGGAAGTGCAGAGGAGAAGTACAGATCTGATCTGTTGGATCTGAGTGTCGAGGACCAATAGATGTTGGATTCAGTATAACTACGAAGAGGATAATGGCTAAGAGCCATCCTCCAACTTGGAAAAACATGAAGTCCTGATAATATGTGGATATTTAGATCACAGAGGATCGTGGGCCGTTGATATAGATTATTTTAGATATCGGTACTTGGAAGAGTCAGGATTGGCTCATGTTCAAACACCTGACATGCGAGGTCACGATTTGATCACAGTCATCGATTAAAGGGAAAGTGTGGACTGTTGATCTGGCATGATGAAGAATGAATTCTGAGTTCTTGAAGAAGATATCATGACCATTGGATCAAGGAATAATCTGATTCGTCAGATCAATTTGAGTGGAAGGACAGGATAAGCGAGGAAAATGTTTGATAATTCGATTATGCAAATTCCCGTCAACCGTCAGATCACTTTCAAGTGGAAGGATAGGATAAGCTAGTAGATCTGCAATGCTGATAGATCAAGCCATTGATATAAGATCCTAATTGATGAACAAAATTTAGTTCGGGTTTAAATATATGGGGAGGTTACGCTCTGGAAAGTTTGAGACTTGAAAAACCTGAATTTCGGAGAGCCGAAGTATACGACAGCCGTCAGATCAATTTGAAGTGGAAGGAAAGGATAAGGTAAAAGAGTTTCATCACAGACAGATCAATCCATCGATCTAGGATCATGATTGATGAATGAAATTCACTTTAGATATATAGATGCGAGGAGGTTATGCTCTAGAAAGTTTGAGATTGGAAAAACCCAAAACCTGGAAATTTGAAATGCATAAGGACCATCAGAATTGGAGGACGTACGAGAACCGTTGGATCGGTGATGTTGGGCAGAAAACCACGTCAGAAGACCACATAAATAGATCATGTCAGTAGGACTGTGTCAGCAAAGACACATGGTGAAATAAGACAATGACAAGCATCAAGTTGATTTGGCACTTCAGGTATGTGAAAATCACAAATCAGAGTGACACGTGGCATCTACTTGGCTCGTGACACATCATCAAGTGATGCAAGAGTTACGTCACTACGGGAGTTTTGATTCGATATTTTTACCACTAGCAAATGAAAAAGCTCTTAATTCCCAAATGTCGAAGTCCTGAAGTGGACACGAGACGTTTGATCTAAAAGATCACTTCGAGAGAACTCTCATTCGTTGATCTACTCCAGTGGAAGGATAACATAAATTTAAATCTCCGAAGTATGGAGACACGAAAGGATCATGACCATGGATCTAAAAGGGGTATGCATCATTGGATCGTGGAATCTAGGTGAAATTCTCTGGGAGCAAGCTGAGTTTGAGAATCGAAACTCCTGAAGCCCGAAAGGAAAAATCAATCTCGTCTGTTGGTTTGTAGGGCCACATGTCACCTGATCGTTGAGACTGAGGATCGTGCATGGAAAAAGGAAATAAGGTAGAGTCATCGATTGAAGAGGATAGATGTTAGCAGATCTTCCATTCCAGAAGATATCCAGTCAACAACAACAGGGTTTGAGATCTGAAACTCCCAAAGCCCGGACCACAAAGTAAATCTCAGTCGTTGATGTAGGAAGGTGATATCTGGTCCTCATACTTGAGAGGACAGATCTGAACCGTCTATTCAGGAGCACCGTCAGGAACACGAGATCGATGATCGTGCTCCATTGTGGGGTCAAAACATGCTTGGGTCTTATTTTTTTGTGAGCGAGCCACAATTGAAACCACGATTTAGGAGAAAGGACACATGGAGGCACTTGGTGAATTGTGAGGCAAAAAATGAGTTTCCCTCAAACCGCCTATGGACGCACCTACAATCGTGTGGTCACATGAAGCTTATAGCCCAAGGTCATATTGTGAAACAGATCCAGTGCTCACTACAAAGAAATCGGGAAGCGCCTTTTGAATAGGTGTTTGGTCACCATTGATGGTCACGTGAAAGGAAGGGGCTTAGCAAGAAAAGCTAGCATGTTCTTTGAAGTTTTTCTCAGGAAGGGAAAAGGTGACAAAGGAACGAGTGTGCAGAAGTTCTCTCTGTAACTTCCAGAAAGGAATGATTTTAACTGCCAGAAATGGAGAGTTTGTATCTGCCAGAGAATTTGACGTGCTTGAATGTGATTGCCAGAGGAGCTAAAGAGTCTCAAGGTAACTTCCAGTGAAGTGAAGATTCATCATTTACAAAATTGACAGATGGAAATTCATCAAAGAATGTAACTGCCAAAGAAGTTGAAGAATCTTAGGATAATGGCCACTGATGAAGAACAGACTCAGGATGATCACCAGAGAGGATGAAGATCTGAGTGTATGACCTAGTAGAGGAATTGGCATGATAAATATGCACATAACAGAGAAGAAAGGGTTGTTGTTGTTGAGTGTGATTCGTGCAAGTAGAAGCAGGTTATGTGCAGCAACTGAAATGCACAGAATTGACATAGCGTATAGAATGGACATACTGCATAGAATGGACATGGAGCATAGAGCATAAAAGGCAGAAGAATAGAAAGTGCAAGATATGCATGTAGGAAGACACTGATGTAGGTAGAGCAAAGCAGTGTAGCAGAACAATGATGAGACTAGTAAGCCATTAATAAATACTGAATCACTGTGATAAATTTATGAAAATAAAATATTTATATTTCAAGGTGGTAGGGAGGTGTTAGGGATGACTTTTATCCTCAGAATTTCAAGTGGGTTCTTGAACACAGGGAGTTGTAGATTCCATTTGGTTGAGCTAGAAAAACCAGGGTGGCAGGGTGGTACAAGGGAGAAATATTTTTCTCTGTTATACAGGTTGGTTCCTGTGTAACTGGATGTTGGTGCTTCCATCCAGTTGGTGCTGGAACACTTAGGGAGTTGGTGCTTCATTTTAGTAGGTGCTATAGAAACTAGAGAGTTAGTTCTCTCAACAAGTTGTAACTTGTAAAACATAGGTTGTAGCCTCAAGAGGATTTGGAGCTCCCAAGAATGATAATGTACAGAAAATAAAGATTACTTATCATATCAAGAAGAAGAGGTTTTTCCCTTTATGGGTTTCCTTAGGAAATATCTGTCTCTATATATTTCATGTGTGTGATTTATGTTGAATATTCTATTGTTTACCTCACTGCATTATTGTGATCGTCAATGAGTGTTTTGTAAAGAGTTTGAAATGGGCATAATTTTTTAAGAATAGTAACAACTGATTCACCCCCCCTCTCAGTTGTCCAAAAATTGGTATCAGATCAAGTTCCCTTTATTTAAGGGTAGATCCTATATCTTAAACATGACTATCCATGGAGGAAATTCAACCAATAAGGCCCCCCTCTTCAATGAACAAACTTTGGCTTCTGGAAAGTTAGGATGAGAACCTACATAATGGTTTTAGGTGCATATGTCTAAGATGTCGTAGAGATTGGTTATGTAAAGCCAGTTACACTAGCTTCTAAGGATGACAATATATAATTCAGATTCAATGCTAAGGCCATGAATGCTATTCTAAGTGGGCTTGTAGAAGAAGAATTTGTAAAATTTATGCACTTAGAATCTGCCAAAGAAAGGTGGGAAAAACTCATTAGCAGTTATGAAGGAAATGAAAAGGTAAAGGATTCCAAGCTTCAAACATACAAAGTACAGTTTGAACAACTACAGATGAAAGAAGATGAAACTTTTGGGAAGAAATTTATGAGAGTTGAAGAACTAGTAAATGCAAAGAAAGTTCTTGGTGAAAAAATTGAGGAAGCCTCTTTAGTTCAGAAAATTTTGAGATCTGTTCCAGATAGGTTCAACCCAAATCTCTCTGCTATAGAAGAAATTAATGATCTAAAATATTTGGTTTTTTATCAAGTTATAGGAACGTTGAATGCATATGAAATGAGGATAGGTAAAGATAAATCCACCACTAGAGAAGATTCTTTTAAAGCATATAAGAATGAGGAATCTGAGCCTGATGAAATTGAAGCAAAATTTGTGAGAAGACTAAATAATTGATCAGGCAAGTATCAATGCAAGTTTCCCTTCAAATGTTTTAACTATGGAAAGATAGGTCACTTTTCATCTAAGTGTCCACACAAAAGGAAGGACTAGAACTCTGAAGGTGAAGAGAAGTACAAATCCAAAAGATTTGATAAAAAGAAAAGTTTGTGACACGGGGAGTCATTCAGTTAGGATAAGAAAAGGTTGATGAAGGAGTTCTAGTAAGAGAGTTGAGCAATATTAAGTATGCTACAGAGGAAACATCTGAAGCTGAATATCAACAGGTCCAAGAATCAGAAGGAGAAGACTCTGAGTTAGATACAAATACTTTTCAGGACTCAAATAAGAGAATCCATCCTATTAGGGGGACTATGTATTGGTTGAATATATGATACCTCTGAAAAGTATTGCAACAACTCAAGGGGATCATGTTTTCATTGACATTGATGTCAAAGGGAGAGAAAAGGAGTGGTTTGGATGCTACAATTGGAAGTCCAAAAAAACTAGCATAACCTTTGAGGGTTTCCATCAATGCCAAAGGGGAATATTGTTGGCATGTTTACAGGAAGAGTGTGCTTGTCATTGATGGCAAGAACAATAGTGATGATGGTATGTTTAAAAGAAAGAAAATCAACAATGAGGAAATCAATAATGATGGAAAACAGGGAAAGCATAAGTTCAGGAGAAGAAGTGAACATTATGCAATCAAATCTCAGGAGAGATAGCATTCTCAGAAACGCAAATGAGACCCAAAGTCATAAGGACTCGTAGAACCTTTGACACTTAGAAATTATTCCAAGTCGAGAGGAGGAGTGATAGTGGTAATTGGATCACCAATCTCGAATACCCGATGTTCATTAGATCCGAGTCCACTGACCAAAAGAAGAGCAGAGAAGAAGTACAGATCTGATCCATTGGATCTGAGCACCGAGGACCAACAATTGTCGTATCTAGTATAACTGCGAAGAGGATAATGGCCGAGATCCATCCTCTGACTTCATGAAACATGAAGTCTTGATAATATCTATACCGTTAGATCACTGAGGATTGTGGGCCATTGATCTAGAGTATTTCAGATATTAGGAGTTGGAAGAGTCAGGGTTGGAAAATATTCAAACACCTGACACGCGAGGTCGCGATTTGATCACAACTGTTGATTAAAGGGAGAGAGTGTACCATTGATATGGAACGAAAAAGAATGAAGTCCAATTTCTTGAAGAAGAGATATCAACCATTGGATCGAGGACTAATCTGAGCCGTCAGATCAGTTTGAGTGGAAGGACAAGATAAGCGAGGAAAACGTTTGAGAATTCGATTATGCGAATTCCCATCAGCCATCAGATCACTTTCAAGTGGAAGGATAGGATAATCTAGCAGAGTTGCAACACTGACAGATCAAGCCATCAATATCAGGTCATGATCGATGAAAAACATTTAGTTTGGGTTAAAATATACGAGAAGGTTATGCTCCAGAAATTTTGAGACTTGAAAAACCCAAAGTCAAGAGAGTCGGAGTATATGACAACTGTCAGATCAGTTTGAAGTGGAAGGATAGGATAAGCTAGAAGAGATGCATCGTAGAAAGATCAAGCCATCGATCTAGGATCATGATCAACGAACGGAATTCACTTCGGATATAAATATGAGAGGAGGTTACGCTCCAGAAAGTTTGATATTGGAAAAACCCGAAGCCCGGATATCCGAAATGAATAAGGATCATTGGATTTGGAGGACATACGAGGAGCATTGGATCAGTGTTGCTGGGAAATAGACCACGTTAGAAGACCACATCAACATATCACGTTAGCAATACTATGTCAGAAAGGACACATCGTGCAATCAAACAATGACAAGTGTCAATTTGATTTGGCACTTCAAGTACGTGCAAATCACAAATCAGAGTGACACGAGGAAGTTTCTTGGCTCATGACATGTCATCGAGTGATGCAGGATTTACTTCACTCTGGTAGTTTTTCTTCAAGAGTTTTACCACTAGAAAATGACAAAATCTAAAAAGTCCTGAATGCCAAAGTCCCGAAGTGGACATGAGATGTCCGATCTGAAATATCACTTCAGGAGCACTCTCATTCGTTGATCTACTCCAGTGGAAGAATAGCGTAAGTTGAAATCTCTGAAGTTTGGAGATGTGAAAGGATTGTGACCATTGATATGAAATGGAAATGCATCATTGGATTGTGGACTTCAGGTGAAATGCTCTAGGAGAAAGCAGAGTTTGAGAATCGAAACTCTCAAAGCCCAAAAGGCAAAATCAATCTCATCCGTTGGTTTGGAGGGCCACATGTCACCTGATCATTGAGATTGAGGATCGCATGTGGATGAAGGAAAGAAGGCAGAGACATTGATTGAAAAGGAAAAATGTTAACAAATATTCCATTCTGGAAGATATCCAGTCAACAACAACAGAGTTTGAGATCTGAAACTCTCGGAGCCCGAATCATGAAGTAAATCTAAGTCGTTGATGTAGGAAGGTGAGATATGGTCTGTAGACTTGAGAGTATATATCTGAACCGTCCATTCAGGAGCACCATCAAGATCATGAGATTGAAGGTCATGCTCCTTTGTGGGGCCATAACATGCTTGGGTATTAATCTTTTGTGAGTGAGCCGCAATTGAAACCATGGTTTAGGAGAAAGGATACATGGAGGTTCGTAGTAAATTTTTGGGAGAAAAGAAGGTTAACCTCAAACCACCTATGGATGCACCCATAATCGCGTGGTCACATGAAGCTTATAGCCCAAGCTCATATCATGAAATGGAGACAACACTCACTAGAAAAAAATTGAGAAGTGCCTTTTGAATAGGATTTTGTTCACCACCGATGGTCACATGAAAGGATGGGGCTTAGCAAGAAAATCTAGCGCCTACTGTGAAGTTTTTCTCGGGAAGCGAAAAGGCACCAAAGGAATGAGTGCACATGAGTTCTCTCTATAAATTCCGAAAAGGACTGATTGTAACTTATAGAAATGGAGTGTTTATATCTGATCCAGATGGATATCAGTGGCCACCCACCTTTTCCAACTGGCTCAAAACAGTTTTCTGACAATTTTGGCAATTTACTATTTTTAGTAGTTTTAACATCCGGGGCCATTTTGAGGGCCTGAATGAAGGTTTTTAGGGATAGATATTCTCAATGATATCCAAATTCAAAATTTATCCCCCAAAATGAATCTCCTCGATGATACCTTTCCAATGGGCTATCACACGCCTAAAACGAAGATCGTATGCAAAAGTTACGACCCCGGGAAGTTGATGTACTAACTTACCCAAACGGGGCCCACATGAATTTTGGCGCTTCATCTCCTAGGGTTAGATTTTTTGGATGTCTAGGGTTTTGGCATTATTTTTTATTGTAAAAAGGCCTTCATAGCCTCATTTTAATCTTCTTCTTGTGAATGTGCACAACCGTCACATCTCTTCTCAGAGATAAGCCGCCACCATTCCAGCAAGCTTGTTTCCACTCATTTTACAGTTTCAACTTATGTCGTTATTGAATAGAAAACCAATTTTATTGTATCTCTATTATTTTGTGTTAAGAACCTGTTAATAATTTGTATTCATTTCGTTCTTCTCATAAAATCCATATCAGTGGTATCAGAGCGATCTTCTCCTTGTTGTCTTAATGCATGTCCCCAACGAGGTCGAAGTACAAATAGTTGGGTCTTGAGCTTGCTTCTCTTGAGGACAGACGCTCTTGCACGCCCAAGCGACCTCTCGTGGCAGGAGAAAATAAATATTATGGGACAGGAGTTCCTTTCAAACTATTGATTGAGGAAGCCCTCACACAACAGAGGAACGAGATGACAGATAGTTTCGCGCAAATCCTTCAACGACTACCAACAGGCGATGCATCTTCTTCAAACGGAGGTGCCGCTCCATTCAAGGTAAAAATAAACTTCGATATTCCGATATTTATAAGTCATATGGACACAGATGTTGTAGATAAGTGGTTGAATCTACTAGAAGGGTATTTTTCTGTCCATAACTTTTCGAATAGATAAAAGATTACTTTTGCGCTCCTCAAATCCATTCCCCATGTCAAAGATTGGTGGGAAACTTTCTGTGAGCAAAAGGAAATAGAGGAAACCTCATTATTTTCAGTCACGACCACTTGGGAATCCTTCAGGGATTCTTCTAAGGAACAATACTACCCTGTCATAAGTTATGATGATCTATATACCAAATGGACCACACTGCGGCAAGAAAGAGACCAAGCAGTGCCATATTTCACAAATATATTCCATACCTTGCGCACCAAGCTGGGTATCAAATATTCAGAGTGACTTCTAGTGCTCAAGTATCGCGATGCTCTCCATAGATACATCCAGATCGAAATGGAATTTCTGGACATCTCATCCTTGGGCGTGGCCTACTGATATGTCATCAAAATCGAGGAGAGGCTCAAACAAAAGATGTGGCAATTTGGGCCTGGAAACCCCTCACAACAAAAGCTAGGAAAGGGCAGCCCCAACCCACATAACAAAGGACATAGTAAATATGGACAGTATCAGGACAACTATTGCAAGCCGCAAGGAAAGAAGGACATCGAAAAGACAAAGAAATATACTGGGACGTGATGTGACTTCCATAAGAGCCCTTGGCATAACACTGTTGAATTCCACTCCAAGCAGTCACTGGTGGCCGAAGTGAAAGCCTCTGAATCATATGTGGATTCTGACTTTGAGCCAGAACTACAAATGGGAAGATAGATCATTGACGCAGAACCCAGTGCCATTGTTACTACCACCAAGCTCCAGCCTGGTGAACCGGATGAGCCAGAAGAAGGAGAGTGCCTCTTCCATTCACAGATGTGGTTAAAAGGAACCCCACTGCACTTCATCGTTGATAGCAGTAGCTAGAAGAACCTCATCTCAGCAGAGATCATCAAGAGTCTAGCCCTTCCAACAACGTCACACCCACAACCCTACACCATTGGATGGCTACGCTAAGGAAGCGATCTTCGCGTCAGCCAACATTGTCGACCGTCATACGACATCAATCCCTTCAAAGAGAAGGTATTGTGTGATGTTTCTCCTCTCGAAGTTTGTGATGTTCTTTTGGGCCAACCTTATTTATGGAAACATCATGTTGTATATGAGACTAGGCCTCACAGTTTTATTATTACTTTGAACAAGAAATTGTACAGGATACCCGAGGTAGTCCCACCTAGTGTTATTTCCTTGATCTCTGCTAAGCAATGCAGAAAGGTCATCTCTCAGATGGGGAATTTTGTCTTCTTCATGATTTTCTCTCAAAAGAAGTGAAATATCAAAGCCACATATAGGATCTCTGCGACCGACCTCTCCACATAGCAGAATCAAGTAGATAAGGTTGTGGAAGAATACTTGGATATCTTCTCCTCACCTATAGGGGTACCTCTGCACTGTCAGGTCAAGCACCCCATCGATCTGACCTCGGGTGCACTGCTGCCCAATGGGCTAGTCTATAGCCTCTCTTTATTAGAGAATGAGGAGATCAAGTGAAAGATCCAAGAACTTCTCCATAAGGGACACATTTGTCCCATCTCATCACCTTGCGGGAGCCCAATCGTGCTGGTACAAAAGAAATATGGAACTTGGTGACTCTGTATTGATTACCGGGCTTTGAATAAAATAACAGTCAGAAACCGGTACTTGATTCCCCGAATCGATGACCTCCTTGATCAACTCACAGGGGCCAAATACTTCAGTAAGATTGATCTAAAGTCTTGCTACCACCAGGTCCCGATAGAACAGATAGATGTATGGAAGATTTCCTTCAAGTCAAAGGAAGGCCTTTTTGAATGGTTGGTCATGCCCTTTGGTTTCACAAATGCTCCAGCCACTTTCATGAGGATGATGGATGATATCATGTGACCATTCACCAATACTTTTGTAGTGGTGTATCTGGATGACATTCTAATTTATAGAAATACTTGGGATGAACACTTGCAACATATTCAACAGGTTTTTCACATCCTGTGGCAGCAAGAGCTATACGCCAACTTGGAAAAAATCTCCTTCGACATGGACAAGGTCCATTACCTGGGCTACATCATTGATCAGCATGGCATACATGTGGATCTAGCTAAGATCAAAGTAATCCGTGACTGGCCAGCCCCAACAACAATCACTGAGATTTAGAGCTTCTTGGGCCTTACCAATTTCTACTGCAGGTTCGTGTTGGGATTCTCCCATATTGCATGGGCCCTTAGACAAATAAACAGGGGTGGTGGTAAGGTGAAATTTGCATGGGACTGGTCCCAACAACAAGTGTTCAATGATTTGAAGAAATGCTTGTGCTCAACCCCAGTAATTTCACTACCAGACCTGCAACATCCCTTCGAGACCAAGATAGATGCTTCAGACTATGTTGTGGGCACCATTCTCACTCAACACAACCACCCCGTGGCCTATCATAGTGATACACTATCAGATACTTTTCGTAAATACCCTACTTACGACAAATAAATGTACTCCATTGTGCAAGCCTGCCGCCAGTGGAGACATTACATTCTTGGGAAGGAGACAGTCATCCACACTGATCATAAGCCACTACAGTTCATGCAGACACAGGGAAAATTGCAGAATGACCACCATCAAAAGTGGTCCACATACTTGCAACAATTCCACCTCAACATTAAGTATAAAACATGAAGCACCAATCTCATCGTTGATTGCCTCAATAGACCTCCATTCATGACACTCACCATGATGCTAGAATCTTGCGACCATGAGACATCTGGATAGCCTCAACTCTATGAGCCAGACCCTGACTTCGCCACCACCTACCAAATGTTGGGTGCACACATAGTTGTTGATAATTTCCATATCTAGGATGGGTTGTTGTGTCGTCTAGGCCACATGTGTGTTCCATCAAGTGAGCGAGAGAATATGATCTGGGAAGCCCACTATAGTCAAGTAGTAGGACACTTCAGCATCGAAAAGACAGTGGTGATGCTACATAAACATTTCTACTGGCCGAAACTTCGACAGGAGGTCAGCAAGTATATCAGGTCCTACACTACCTACGCTATTGCCAAACTAGCCACTAAGAAATAGGGCATGTACACCCCTCTTCCTACTCTTGACAGACCATGGGAATCCATCTCAATGGACTACATGTCAGGCCTCCCATCCACCAAGCGAGTAAATTACTGTGTTTTTGTGGTTGTTGATCACTTTTCTAAGATGGCGATTCTAGTTTCCTACAAGAAGAGCATCACATGAGAGACCACTGCCAAGATCTTATTTGAACGAGTTTGGGTACATTTTGGAATCCCACAAACCATTGTCTCAGATTAGGATAGTTTATTTCTCAGCACATTCTGGTCGAGCCTCTGGTCACTTCTGGACACAAATCTCACCAAATCCATGACCTTCCACCCCCAGACAGATGGCTAAACCGAGGTTGTAAATCGAATGATTGTGCATATCCTTCGCATGTATAATTCAAAGAACCCTCGCACATTGGATGAGAGCCTTCCCTATGTCCAACATAGCTACAATTGAGCTCTTCATAGCTCAACCGGCCACAACCCCTTTCAAGTGGGGTTGGGATTCCAACCATTGGGTCCCATAGATGTTGCACTTCCCCTTGAGGTCACCTTGACCGACTCATCTCCTGCTCCAACTGAAGCTAACAAAGCCACTCGGTTCATTGAGCGGATCCAACACATCTGCCAACAGGTTCAAGATAGCCTACAAAAGTCCAATGACAAGTACAAACAATGCCATGATAAACATCGGGTGCCACATAAGTTTTAGGTGAGCAACAAAGTTTGGTTGCACTTGCGGAAAAAACGCCTTATAGGACCCCATCAGAAGCTTCGCCCACTTCATTATGGGTCGTACACTATCACCAAGGCTATGGGGGATAAATCCTTTGAGCTCAACATTCCTCCTTTCCTTATCCTGCACCCAGTGTTCAATGAGGATCTCCTTCGCCCTTATTTCCCACCATTATTGGACACCTCAGAAGTAGCAGAAAAATTGACACCCCCATAGATCAACCTTGATTGCATACAACATTCATCCAATGATCGTATTGTGGACACATAGATCAAGGGCACTCGACAACAAAGGATCCAACTTTATCGAGTCATCAAAGCAGAGCAGCTTCTGCAACAAGGGAAGTGGCTCACCCGGGGCCAAATTCAGTAGAAATTTCCTTATCTGATGGGGAACCTCAACGTAATGGAGACCATTGCTTCCTAAGGAGGGAGTATTGATCCATATGGATATCGGTGGCCACCCACCTTTTCCAACTGTCTCAAAACAATTTTCTGACAATTTTGGCAATTTACTATTTTTAGCAGTTTTAACTTTCGGGGCCATTTTGAGGGCCTAAATGAAGGTTTTTTGGGATTGAGATTTTCAATGATATCCAAAGGAATGTTTGAGCCCCAAAAATGAATCTCCTCGATGATACATTTCCAATGGGCTATCACACGCCTAAAACGGATATCATATGCAAAAGTTACTACCTCAGGAAGTTGATGTACTAACTTACCCAAACGGGGCCCACATGACTTTTGGCGCTTCATCTCCTAGGGTTAGGTTTTTTGGATGTCTAGGGTTTTGGAATTCTTGTTTATTTTTAAAATTCCTTCAAATCCTCATTGTAATATTCTTCTTTTGAATGTGTGCAACCGTCACATCTCTTCTCAGAGATAAGCCACCACCATTCTAACAATCTTATTTCCGCTGCATTTTATAGTTTCAGCTTATTTCATTATTGAATAGAAAACCAGTTTTACTGTATCTCTGTTATTTTGTGTTAAGAACCTGTTAATAATATGTATTCATTTCATTCTACTCATAAAATATGGATCATTATCTTCCAGATAATTCGATGAGATTGAGTGTGATCTCAAGAGGATCTTAAGAGTCTCGAGATAACTACCACTGAACTGAAGATTCGTCATTTATACAATTGACAGATGGAAATGCGTCGAAGAATGTAACTGTGAAATCATTGAAGAATATATGGATAATGGACACTGATGAATAACAGACTCAGGATGATCGCCGTAGAGGACGAAGAGTTGAGTGTATTCTCTGGAAGAGGACTTGGCATGATAAATATGCACATAACAAAGAATAGAGGGTTGTTGTTGTTGAGTGTGATTCATGCAAGTAGAAGCAGGTTGTGTGCAACAACTGAAATGCACAGAAGAGGCATAGCGCATAGAATGGACATAGTGCATAGAATGGACATGGATCATAGAGTATAAAAGGCAGAAGAACAAAAAGTGCAAGAGATGCATGTAGGAAGACACTGATGCAGGCAGAGTAGAGAAGTGTAGAAAAACAATGATGAGACTGGTAAGCCATTGATAAATACTCTATCACTATGATAAATTTATGAAAAGAAAAGATTTATATTTCAGGGTGGTAGGGAGGTGCTATGAAGGAATTTTATCCTTAGAATTTCAAGTTGGTTCTTGAACACATGGAGTTGTAGCCTCCATATGGTTGCATCCAAAAAAAATAGGGTGGCAGGGTGGTGCAAGGGAGAACTATTTTTCTTTTTTATACAGGTTGGTGCATGTGTAACTAAAAGTTGGTGCTTCCATCCAGTTGGTGTTGGAACACTCAGGGAGTTGGTGCTTCCTTCTAGTGGGTTCTAGAGAAACCAGGGAGTTGGTGCTTCTTTCTAGTGGGTGCTTTAGAAACCAGAGAGTTGGTGCTCTCAACAAGTTGCAACTTGTAAAACAAAGGTTGTAGCCTCAAGAGGATTTGGAGATCCAAATAATGATAATGTACAGAAAATAAGGATTACATATCATATCAAGAAGAAGAGTTTTTTCCCTTTATGGGTTTCCTCAAGAAATATCTGTCTTTGTATATTTCATGTGTGTGATTAATGTTGAATATTATATTGTTTACCTCACTGCATTATTGTGATCGTCATTGAGTGTTCTGTAAAGGTTTTGAAATGGGCATAATTGTTTAAGCACAATAAAAACTGATTCACCCTCCCTCTCAGTTGTCCAATAGATATACTATCCCATTGGGTAGTGGTGCGTCAGGGGTCAGATTGACGGGATGCTTGACTTGACAGTGCAAAGGTACCACAATAGGTGATGAGAAGATGACCTT
Organism: Picea engelmannii; assembly: GCA_009831015.1. Lineage (NCBI taxonomy): Eukaryota > Viridiplantae > Streptophyta > Pinopsida > Pinales > Pinaceae > Picea > Picea engelmannii. Next base: position 124,503 of record ML789517.1, on the reverse strand, counting down.
GTATTCTTCCATGACCTTATCCACTTTCTTATATTGTGTGGAGAGGTCGATCATGGAGGCCATGGATATGGTTGCAACCTTTCACTCACTCTGAGAGAGAATCACGAAGAAGAAAAACTTACGGGTCTGAGAAATGACCTTCCTACATTGCTTGGAAAAGATCAAGGAAATAACACTAGGTGGTACTAGCTCAGGTATCCTGTACAATTTTCTATTCAAAGTAATAATAACACTGCAATACATAAAATCATATACAACATGACATTTCGATAAATAAGGTTGGGCAAAAATAACATCACAAACTTCAAGGGGAGAAACATCACATAACAACTCATCTGGAATGGCTTGATTTTGTATGACATGTAACACTATTGTTTGACGCGAAGATCACTTCCTTGACAGAGCCATCTAATGGTGTAGTGTTGTGGGTGCAGTGTTTTCAGTAGGGATAACCTCTTGATGAACTCTACTAAGATGAATCTCTTTTGGCTACTTCTATCAATGATGAAGTGTAGCGGAGTGCCTTTTATCCACATCTTTGAATTAAAGAGGTGCTTGCCTTCCTCTGGATCATTAGGTTCACTGGGATGGGTCTTGGTGGTAGAAACGGTGGCATTGGGTTCCACGTCAATGATATGTCTCCCAATTTCTGGTTCTGACTCAGAGTCATAACCTGCATATGATTCAAAGGCTTTTACCTCAACCACCAATGAATTCTTTGAGCGAAAATCACCATTGTTATGCCAGGGGCTCTTATGGAATTCACACCACTTCTCGATATCTTTCTTCATCTTCCCATTGTCCTTATTTTCTTGCAGCTTGGAATGGTTGTCCTAAGTCTTCCCATATTTTCCCTGTCCTCTCTTTTGTAGGTTGGGATTGCCCTTGCCCTTCTTCTTCCATGCAGGCTTCCCAGACCCAAATTGTTGCGTCTTTTGTTTCAACTTCTGCTCGATTTTGACAACATATCGGTAGGTCATGCCCAAGGATGAGATGTCCATAAAATCCATTTATGTATGGATGTATCTATGCATATCGCCGTGGTACTTGAGCAACATATGTCACTCATAATATTTGATACCCATCTTGGTGAGCAAGGTATGGAAGAAATTAGTGAAGTCTGGCATTGTTTGGTCTCTTTCCTACCACAGTGTGGTCCATCTTGTATACAAATCATCATAACTTCTAACAAGGTAGTATTATTCCTTAATAGCATCCCTGAAGGAACCCTGAGTGGGTGCAAATGCAAAAAATGTGGATCCTTCTATTTCCTTTTGCTCATAGAAAGTCTCCCGCCAATCTTTGACATGGAGGATGGCCTTGAGGAGTGAAAATGTAATTTTTTCTCTATCGGTAAAGTTGTGTATAGAAAAATATCCTTCTAGAAGATTTAACCATTTATCTATGACATCGACATATATTTGTCCTTGGAATATAGGAATATCAAAATTGATCTATATTTTGAAGGGGGCGGCGCCTCCGCTTGAGGTGGATCCATCACTTGTCATCAACCATCGAAGGATTTGTGCAAAGTTGTCCATCATCTTGTTCCTTTGTTGCTCAAGGGATTCCTCGAGAAACATTTTGAAAGGATATCCTATCCTGTCGTATTTATTTTCACCCGCCATGAGATGTTTCTTGGGCGTGTGATAGTAGTTTTCCTCAAGAGAAACAAGCTCAAGACCCAACTCTCTATACCCTAACCATGTCGGGGAGATGCATTAAAAAAATGACAAGGAGAAGACCGCTCTAATACCACTGATCCATATTTACGAGAGGAATGAAATGAAACCATAGATTTATAATATTAACACATACACACAATGAACAATAACAGAGATATAATAAAACTTGGATTCTATTAAATAAGAAATATGATGAAAACTGTAAAATGCAGACTGAAAACAAGCTTGCTAGAATGGTGGCAACTTATCTTTGAGAAGAGATGTGGTGGATACGCTCATTCACAAGAAGATGAGTACAATGAGGCTATGAAGGAATTTTTAAAATAAACATGAATTTCAAAACCCTTGACATCCAAAAACCTAACCCTAGGAGATGAAGTGCCAAAAGTCATGTGGGCCCCATTAGGGTAAGTTAGTACATTAACTTCCCGGGGTCGTAACTTTTGCATGCGATCTCTGTTTAGGGAGCATGATAGCTCATTGGAAAGGTATTGATGAGGAAATTCATTTAGGGGGATCAATCAAATCATTTAGATATAGTTGAGGTTAATGATTGTGAAAAATCATCATTTAGTCCCTCAAAATGGCCTTGAAAGTTTAGGAACCGAAAAACTACTAAAAACAGTGAGTTGCCAAAAAACTGTTTTGACCCAATTGGACAAGATGGGTGGCCACCAAGAAGAAGATGAATCATTTTGAAATGTATTTTATGGTAGGGACAAAATCCTCCTTTTGGATGTGAGATTTTGGTAACCCCTCCTTTTGTTGCCTTGAAGTGGAAGCTCCAGGGAGTCTAGAGCCGTGTTTATAACCGAGAGGATATCCATGCCTAGGGGCCATGGTATCTCTAATGAAGTCCTAAACTGAAGGGAGATACCAGATTTAGAGAGGATTTAAAATATATCGCTTTCTACCGGCAGAGGGGGATCAAAATTCCTAGGACAACATCTTGAGCTGCAAAGTCGACATCAACATTTCACTAAGTGTCAAGTTCTTATTCTGAGGAGAGGGGTTGATCATGTGGGAGAATATCATAGGGACAGGAGTCTATCTTAGTGTCCATTTTATGCCCCATTACTCTTATATATTTATTTTTTCCCTCTACCTTGCTGGCCCTACCTCGATATTTCTCTTGAATCCTTCACATTAGCATTTGGCACCTTCATTAGCATGTGTCATTGATGCAGTCCCCTTGGTTATGATGCTTTTCCTTTTGGGTGAGCTGATGAGAGGTCTCAATATTGTCTATCTAGATCCCTCCTCCTGGAATCTCGTGATTATTCCCCTGTGTTAAATATTGCCCTGGGATTCCCATGGCACAATCTTGTCAAATATCATCCTTGTGGGTAGTTGGTAGTCGGTCATTGTCTAATTTCCAGAGTTCCCTTTGGATGTCATTTTGATCACATGTAGGAGGGGAGGTCCAATTTGATAGGTCATTTAATATACCCCCTCTAGTCTCGAGGATCCCTCCTCCGAATTCATTCTTTCTTTAGATATTATTCCATGAGGGTTTATGACTCTCTTGCTAGTAGGAGCCATGTGGCACCTTCCCCACCTTTTTCTAGCAATGGTCATGTTTTCCACACCTGGAGGTTGCTTAGGTGGTAGGTCTTGATGTGGATACGAGGCATATCGCTTCCTTCCTCGTGACACTCAACTTCTTGTAAATTCAAGTTCTTCCTTTCCATAGTTATGATTCTTCCCACTTTATTCTTCTCTCGATCCCTCTCGACCTAACGGTCGATATTTTTGTTCCTACTCCTTTTGTCTTCTTGTGGGGTTTGGCACTCGCTTGGAAGGTTCCCTTGCTCATTCTCCTGGGTGTAAAGGTATTGTATTGCGATTGAGGTGCAGGCCTAGGATAAACCCTCATCCTCTAAGAGATTTCAGGGTTTGTCCCATAAATCCTCCTTAATCTTGAGGAGTTCATTAGCTAACCATTCTGTGAGATTGTTGGATAATAATTTCACATGTCTGGGTATGATCACTAGCATGGAGGCCAACATTTGTTGAATGTCTTCCAGACTAACCTATAGACTCCAATTTTTTTTCGTTTTTGATGTTGGGGAGCCATGTTGCATTATTTTGAACATTTTGATTACAATTCGGGAGTCACCTTCAATGATTAGCTTGTCATAACCTTGGACCGTGACTACACATATCCCTTCTTCTAGCACCTAGAGTTTCATGATGTTGTTGGTATTTATCCCCATTTGAATCCCATACATTCTAAATATGTTTCCTTTGTTGGTTTGGAATACACCTCCATACCCTACCTGTCTCAGATTTCCTTTTGAGGCCCCATAAAAGTTCATCTTGAAAAACCTTTATGGGGGATGGTTCCACTTATATATCTAAGATGAAGGGGTTTTTTCTGCTCACATTCTGATAGAAGCTAATATGGCACTCAAGTTGAGGCCTTGGACTACTGATAACTTAAACAGACTAACTTTCCAGTATTTGACCTCCCAAGGTTGGGACATAATTGTTTCGCTGATTAAAGTGAGGGTGTTGCTCCATATTTCTTCTGTAGGTAGGGATTGAAGCTTAAATACCCTATGGTTGTGCTTTTTTGAGGCTTCCCAGGTAATAAATCTAGGCAAGAGGTTCCATGTTATGTTGACGATAGGGTCTGAGTTATTTTTTTTGGCCATTGTTCTATGGTTTCCTTTATGGAGTTCTTATTGTGACCAAAGAACCGAAAGAGAATCACCTGGAGGGTCTAAATATTTTCCGTGTAAATGAAAGTATTTAAGAGGTTCTTTGATGTTTCCTTGCTGCACCTAGAAAGCACCGGGAGGGGCCCGAGAGTCCCCATTTGCTAAGATTGTCCCAAGTGAGAGATGTTTTTAGGGATATTATGCAAATTAAGGTCAAAAATTTTGGCTAGAGGATTTGTTTCCAAATATTGAGCCAAATTTGGGCTTGAGGAATCTTGTTGTGTTGGGATCTATCTCATATGCTTCTTTCGTTGTGAAGGTTCTATAAGGGTTGTTTCCCCATCAATTTCGGTATTGTTTTTCAGAGCTCTAGATTCTCCTTTTTTTGAGTTTCTCTAGGAAACCCTCTATAATGTTTGTATATGTTTCTCCATTCTAGACATGGTAGGGGAGCCATTTCCTCCAGTGACTCGAGTTTGTTTCTTCCATCCAGTATTGAGAAACCATGGTCTTATTCTGGGTTCTCATTCCAGCTTATAGTTTGAGTTGAGATGGTTGGTATGCCATTCTAGGGAGTTGTTGCCAAGTGTCCTCCTAGAATAAAGCATCATTAACATTGTTTATTTCCTGTAAGTGATTTTCTTGACGTAAGTTTCGATTATGCCAAGATAGGTTCTAGAGGCATGAACTCAGAGGAGCATTGTTCATTCTGATGATCTTCTTGATTTACTGATTTTGGATGTATTTAATTTTCTAGACGTTGACCCATTGAGACTGGGGATTTGTTAACCAACACCACCATATATTAGCCCCCATGGTTTGGATGAAAGTTTCTATATCCCTCAATCCTAGACCTAATTTCAGTTTTAGAAGACAAAAATTTTCCCCATAAGAACTCTCTTTGAATATTTCTTATTGCTCTGAGAATATATTTTGGGGTTTCTATGAATAAGAGACAGTATATGGGAATTTCTTGAAGGACCAATTTGATGAGGATGAGTCCGCTAGATATATTGAGAGAAAAAAATGATCGATTTCCCAATTTTTTTTCCATCTTGTCTAGGAGGTCCTCCCAAAATGTTTTCTTTAAGGAGTTCTCTATTAGCAAAACTCCAAAGTATTTGGATGAAAGATTGTTTGATTTGAACCCTAGGAGACCTATTATGTGATTTTGTATCAATTGAGGGGTGTTGAAGAAGAATATGTTGGACTTATCTTCATTGAAACACACCCCTAAGGCTTCAGAGAAGTCGTGGAGGACTTTCTAAATTGTGAGGGATCCCTTCAGAGTTAGATAAGCCATTAACATTGTGTTTTCCACAAATTTTTGATGTAAGTTTGAGGATTCTTCTCCATGGAGAGAGATCCCCTTCCAGTTTCCTAGTGGCACATCTTCCTTGATATCCCTTCCAAATCCTTCTTCCATTAGTATAAAGAGGAAGGGAGAGAGGGGGTCTCCTTGATGGATACCCCTGGTTGGGGAGAAGCTTGGGGAGGGGGAACCATTAACCAATATAGAAAATAAGTTTGTGGAGATCAGAGAGTGAACCTATTGTATCCAATTTTCACTTAAGCTAAAAGAGGCCATGATGCTGAGGATATATTTCTAGTTCAAGGTATCAAAGGATTTTGAGAGGTCTAATTTGATGAGAATTCCAGGTTTCTTTGAGGAATTAAGGGAGTGGATAAGGTCATGAGTTAGGATTATAATCTCTAGGATTTGTCTTCCTTCCACAAAACTTTTCTGCTAAGGGGATATTAGGGAGGGGAGGAGAAGTTTTAGTTTGTTTATTATGATTTTGGATATGATTTTGTAGATAAAGTTGCAGAGAGCTACATGGATAATTTTTTTGGGGTTTTCTACTTTGTCTTCTTTAGGAATGAAAGTGAGGAAGGAATAATTGAAATATGGGAGGATTTTTTCATATTTTCTGGAGTCTTCCATTTCTTCCCAAACTTCATTCTTTATTACCAGCCAATACAATTGGTAGAAGTCCACTGTGAATCCATATGGTCCATGATATTTCCCTTTTGGAATCTCCCATATTAGACTCTCCACCTCTTCCATGGTGACTGGCCTCATTAGGCCTTCATTATGGATTTCATTTATCATTTTTGATATATGTTGTGTAATCTTTTTGATTGCATCCTTTGAATTCAGTTATGGTTATTGCATAAGATTTTTGTAGTATTGAAGAAGCTCTGATTGGATGTCCTGGTGGTTTCTTAATTTTTTGCATTTTTGGTCTTTTAGAGAGATACTTTTTTTCTTATGTCTTCGTTGGATCATCGAGTTGTGAAAAAAAATTGAGTTTCTCTCACCTTCTTGGAGCCATAGGACTCTTGATTTATGTCTCTGAAGTATTTACTTGTTCTTATGTCTATTTTCTATTTGGGCCATGAGAGAGACTTCTTCCTCTAATAGCTCCTAGGAGCATCCTAAAGTGATCAGAGGATGTTGGTTTTGTTCCATTCTTTCTTAAAGTTGTTTTTTGGATTGAAATATGTTGCCAAATTTTGATTTATTCCATAACTTGATTTGTTTTTTCAGGTTTCTCAACTGATGTTGGAGTCTATACATTGAGGAGCTCGAGTTGATTGCCACTTAATTCCACTAGGAGGGAAAGTTGGAGTGGAAGGAAGGATCGATCATCCAAAAGGATTCAAAGTGGAAGGGTCGATTCTTGGGGCTTGGTGGGATGTCGATGAGGAGGTTGATGGGCCAATGGTTTGATCCATGATAGGGGAGAACGCTGGCTTCTATGGTGTAGTTTATTTGAAGAAGATATTCTAATATGAGGAATAAATCTATATGAGAGGCTATGTGGTGTTGGCCAAATCGGTGGTTTCTCTAGGTAAAGGTTCCATGAGTGGTTTCCTAGTCAACGAAGCCCAGGTCGCTAATGGTTTTTTTAAATCTTTCAGACTCTTGATCTAGTTGGTTTAAGCCTTATCTTTTATATGGGAGATAATTTATTATTTTAAATTCTCCTCATATGATCCAGGTATGTATTTGTAAGAGAGGAGATATAAGGGAGAGAGACTGCAGAAAGGTAAATTTATCCTACATAGTTTGAGGTCCGTAGACATTCTTGATATAGTCTGATTAATTAGAGCCTATTGGTTGGAATTTAGTTGAAATAGTATGTTGGGTGGTTAATAAAGAGGAAACGGAGATTTATCTAGGTTTCCATAGGATTCCCAAACCACCTAATGGTCCTTCGACATCTACCACTATAACATTGCTTCTTCTCCAACATATAGAGGCCATTTTTCCCATAGTTGTGGAAGTGAATTTGATTTCTTGTAACATGATTATAGAAGGTTTTTCATTAAATATAAAGGTATTTAAGCATATTTTATTACTCGAGACATTAAGGGATCTGACATTCCATGATATATATTTGATTGGGAAGGTTGGGGTGAGAGGAAAATTTTTCTGCCATACTCTTAATTCTTCCAGAATTTAGAAGAAGTTCTCCCAGTTCTTGTAAGAGTTCCTTGTTGGATGGCCTTCTTATTTTTTTCACATATTTTGGTGCCTCAATAATTTATTTTATTGAATTTTTCTTGATTCCTAAAGATGCAGGTATAGTGTTCTTACCTTTTTGATTCATTTCTCATTTCTCTTTATTCCCTGATTTGATCAAGGAACTTTGCAATAGTCTTATTTGTTGATATGGTATCGAGTGCTCCTATTTTTTTTCACATGTTGTTTCTATGCCTTGCATATATATATATTATAGATACATGTCTTATATTTCATCCTACTCCACCTTTAGGGGTTCAGAGGGGACCATTGGATCATTTTGGTTTTGTAGTTGGGGGTCAAAATTGAGGGAAGAGGGAGAACTAGTGGAAAGAATTTTGTTTTCTAATTCAGGATGGGAACTTGGTTGGGTTTTGACTAAGGGGATTGGGAGAGGTACTTATTTCTCTGAGAGGTTATCTAGTGAGTCGAAATTATTATTGGTGCAGGGACCTTTGGGGTTGGGCTAGGTAGGTAATCTCTTTTGGGCTTTGCGATTTTCTTGGAATTTTTCAAAACCTCCCTCATCCTTTTACTATTGGGGATTGGGGGCCTCTGTTTGATTATTCAAGGGAAATTCCCCAAAAATTTTCCCATGAGCATGGAATTTTCGGCACCGAAAGGGAATTTGTTCATAATACAGGGTATGGAACTAGTCGACATCCCTATATATGAAGCATATTGATGTTGGAAGATCTTTCGAGACATTGAGGTAGACACATATCGAGGTGTAGGAGGTATAATGACCTTGAATGGTGGCCTATGCGATCTTTCCAAAGCATCCAAGATTTTTTAAAATACCCTCTAGAATTTATGTGCACTAGTGCTCCTGTACGAGAGAGTACAATCTGATCCATACGAGAGTTGTCGTGAAATATTCCTTTTTCTAGTTGAAGTTCTCTTTCAAGATCCACATATATATACCAGCAGAGTTGAATAAGTATGATCCTCCTTGGAAGACTCTTTCTCGATCTTACGCCAGGTTGAATATGGCCATAAAGAATCCTTTGGATCTCAGTTTGAGGGATACTTCCCCTTTGGGTTTTGATCTAGTTTTGATCCACCACATGAGGGATTTCTCTAATGCATAGAGGACCATAAATTTTCATATGAGGGAATGATATTGCATGTATTGGATGTCCTCCCCTAGGAGGGGAAACATGATTTCATATTGCAAAATTTCCTCTGATTGTGGGATGCAAGTCAATGGTTTTTTCTTGTTGGCTTTTGAGTTCTGATGGTTCTGAGTGGGAGCGATTCCCAGCTTTTTAGGGTTTCCTTAGCTTCTTTTGTTTGTTTCATGTCCATTGGGATGTGCATACTTGTGGTGTCAGGGATGAGGATAGTGGTTTGGGGTGGTTATCTTCTTCCAACCACTATGTTTCTAAAATAGGGGGCGACTCCTCCTTGAACAGGGGCCACCATTGCTCGTTGGGGAGGTCAATATAGGGTTGAAGTTGTAGAACTAAAACTCACCATCATCCATTTTAATACATCATTTTTATAGATCAAATCAAGTGGTCAACTTAAACCATGTATACTATGATCAATTAATTCTAATATAAATCAAATATCGTCAAAGATTTATTGAGTTTAAAATAAAATAATTGATGTGATAAAAGTCAAATGAATTTAACACAACTTAACTAATATAAACATAGGTTAATTAATATATGCATTACTTAAGTAGAGTCACTTATAATCAACATATTTCAAATAGGATTAACATTGTTAAACTAAAGTAAATTAGCATGAATATAATTTAATTAAGGTCATAAAAAATGAAATATCATTAAAAAAGGTTCATAGGTCAACTATGGTTAACACAAGCATAGATTCATATTAATTATGGATCTATCAGACACTTAGAGGTATCAAATCATTTGAGGTTCAAAACTTTTTTAAAGTGAAAAATGTGAGTAGAGGCTTGCACCTCAAGGGAATTTATCCCTCTTGTGATAGATCTGGAGTTAATATGGATCTACACTACACTAGTTCCAGTCATGAGAAATTGCATGAAAACATATACATATATTAATCTTTGCATGTACATATAGAATAGAATAAAAAATAATGATTTCAAATTCTATAAATTTGGTATTAATGAATAATGCACTTTTACATTTCAACTACAATGAATCTACAATTTAATGCATTCCAAAATAATAATAATAAAACACAATCAGATATAACCCTTGATGATGTTTGCAATGCAACATTAATAGTAATTAACATATCAATTTAACAGACCTTAATAAACATCACATTGTCACAAGAAATTTAATTAACACCACAATATGACATAGTCATTAATGTCATAATATGAATGTCGCAATGTGACAAAACCCTTGATGAATGTCACAATGTGACAAAACCCTTGATGAATGTCTCAATGTGAAAAAATCCTTTATGAATGTCTCAATATGACATCACATTTTAATAACATCAAAATGCGACAAAATCTTGCATGAACACCACAATGTGACATAGTCATTAATGCAACATGACATTTAATGAACGTCACATTGTGACATAATCGTTAACACAACATGACATTTAATGAATGTCACAACATGACATAGCTATTAACGCAACAAGATGAATGTTTCTATATGAAATAACCTTAAAGGAAAGAAATAATACAACATAAACCTCAATGAATGTCACAATGTGACATCACATTTCATTAATGTCAGAATATGATAAAACCCTTCATTTTACATAATTCACTGAAGATGAATGTTACAATTTTACATAACTGTTGAGGAATGTGGGTTATGGTCAACTAGCCCAACAAAAAATGAGCAATGTTACAACTGGAAAAAAATCCTTCATGAACATTGTAATGTGACAAAACCATTAATAAATGTGATATTGTATGTAGCATGAAATTTGATGAATGTCACAATGCAAAAAAAAAATGAACATCGCAATGTAGCATGAAATTTGATGAATGTCATAATGCCACATAGTTTCTAACACAGTATCATGAATGAAGCAGTCTGAAATAACCTTTAAGGAATGCACAAACCAACATAACCCTCCATAAATGTCACAATGGGACAAAATCCTTTATGAATGTCACAATATCGCATCACATTTCATTAATGCCACAACACAAAAAAAATTAATGAACAATAACCATTTAAAATTATATAAATTTTATATTAATGAATAATGCATTTTTACATTTCAACTACAATGAATATACACTTTAATGCATTCCAAAATCAATAGAACATGATGGAACATAACCCTTCATGAACTTTTCAATGCAACATAAATATTAACTAAAGTTTCAATTTAACATTCCTTGATGAACATCACAATGTCACATGAAATTTAATTAATGTTGTAGTGTGACATAGTTGTTAACTTCAGAATATGAATGTCACAATGTGACAAAATCCTTGATGAATGTCACAATGTGACAAAATTGTTTGTGAATGTCACAATCTCACATCACATTTCATTAACATCAAAATGCGACAAAATCATGTATGAACATTCCAATGTGGCATGAAATTTAATAAATGTCACAATGTGACATATCCATTAACACAACAAGATGAAAGTTGAAATATGAAATAACCTTAAAGGAAATCCACAATACAACATAACCCTTGATGAATGTCACAATGGTACATCACATTTCATTAACATTAGAATACGAAAAAACCCTTCATTTTACATAATTCAATGAAGATGGATGTTGCAATTTTACATTACTATTGAGTAATGTGAGTTATGGCCAAATAGCCCAATAAAAACCGAACGATGATACAACCCAAAAAAACCTTCATGAACATTGTAATCCGACAAAACCCTTAATAAATGTGAGAATATAACATCACATTTGATGAACATCACAATGCGAAAGAAAATGAACATCGCAATTTAACATGACATTTGATGAATGTCACATAGTTATTAACATGAAAATCACAATGTAACATGACATTTGATTAATGTCACAATGTCACATAGTTGTTAACACAGTAGCCTGATTAATATATAAATCTAAAATAACCATCAAGGAATTCCACAAACCAACATAACCCTCCATAAATTTCAGAATGGGACAAAATCTGTTATGAATTTCACAATGTCAGACACATTTCATTAACGTCAAAACATGAAAAAACTTTAATGAACAATAGCCACTTCAAATTCTATAAATTCTATATTAATGAATAATTTACTTTTACATTTCAACTACAATGAATCTACACTTTAATGCATTCCAAAATTAACAAATACAATGGAACATGACCCTTAATGAACTTTTTAATGCAACACAAATATTAACGAACATAGAAATTTAATATACCTTAATGAACATCACAATGTCACATGAAATTTAATGAATGTCACAGTGTGACATAGTCATTAAATTCACACGATTAATGTCGTAATGTGACAAAATTATTTATGAATGTCACAATTTGACATCATATTTCATTAACATCAAAATGCAAAAAAATATTGTATGAACATTGCAATGTGACATAAAATTTAATGATCGTCGCAATGTGACATATTTGTTAACATGACATGATGAATGTTTCAATATGAAATAACCTTAAAGGAAATCCATAATACAACATATCCCTTGATGAATGTCACAATGTGACATCATATTTCATTAACATTGAAATACAACAAAACACTTGATTTTACATAATTCAATGAAGATGAATGTTACAAATTTACATAACTATTGAGGAATGTGGGTTATGGGAAACTGACCCAACAAAGAATGAATAATGTTACAACCCACAAAAAACCTTAATTAACATTGTAACATGACAAAACCCCTAATAAATGTGAGAATGCAATATCACATTTGATGAACATCACAATGCGACAAAAAATGAACATCACAATGTAACATGACATTTAATGAATGTCATGATGCCTCATAGTCATTAACACAACAACATGAATGTGACAATTTGAAATAACCATTAAGGAATGTCACAAACCAACATAACCCTCCACAAATTTAGTAATGGGAAAAAATTGTTTATGAATGTCACAATGTCACATTACATTTCATTAACATCACAACGTGACAAACATTTAATGAGCATCACAATGTGACATGAAATTTGATGAGCATCATAATTTGACATAGTTGTTAACACCGTAAGATAAATGTTGCAATGTGACAAAAAAATTTAATGCCACAATTTGACATCACATTCCATCAACACCACAATGTGACATACCATTCATGAATGTAAGAAGCCAACATAAGTCAACCAAAATGAATGTCTCAATGTCACAACCATTACATCACAAACAAACATATCCATATTATAAAGTAATCTGAATGAACATTACAATATGATGGAACCATTGAATAAATTCAAAACCCAACCAAACCTTGATTCATGTTGAATCATGACAAAACCCTAAATAAACGTCAAAATATCGCATCACATTTCATGAATGTCACAATGCCACAAATAATTAACATCACAACGTGACATGGAATTTCATAAATGACACAATGTCGCAATGTGACATCACATTCCATTGACACCAAAATCTAACACAACCATTCATGAATGTAGGAAGCTAACATAAGTCAACCAAGATCAATGTCTCAATGTCACACAACCATTCAGGAACACCATAATCAAACATACCCATATTATAAAAATCCAAAATGAATGTTATAATATGACACAATCATTAAACAATTTCACAACCCAACCAAACCCTTGATGAACGTTGAAACACCATTAACCATGGGAAACCACAATCAAACACCATAGAGAGTGATATTGAGTAATGCCCGATAAGTCCCAACCAAAATCAACCAAATTAAAATCGCCATTATTGTTGTGGTTAAGTTTTTCCTGCAGACAAGTGAATCCCCCCTTTGGATCAAGAACCCTTCTTTGATACAAAGACAAAAGAAAAAAAATGGACACTAACTTCCCTTTAGACCTACTTCAACAATCAGAGTAAGAGGAAAGATATGGATGACATACCTTTTTACAATGGTTGTCCTCGCTGCTCCAGCCTTTTGACCTTGTTGACCAAGATCCTAAGCACAAGATATGACCTGCAATGAATAAAGAAGAATATCCTTTCTTCTACTCTATATTTTTAGGTGACAATAGATCTATCTATGATTATTTTAAAAATAATAGACATCCATGTAACAAGTGACAAAAAATATGAAGGGAATAGGCCATATTATGTAATAATGGAAATAAATAATGAATCACTTACCATCAAAGTCGATGTTTTAGAAGCTCCTCCAAATATCTCCTATCCATCCCTCTCTTGAATGCTTTGAGATAAAAATTATGATGATAGCATGGATTCTCCTCCCCTTTCACCTTGGAATGCACTTATTATATAGGAGTTTAGAGTCTTAACCATCATGAAATATTTTAGTAAATGGTTGAGTAGTTATCTCCATAAGTTGGGATTTGGTGCCTAGGATGGAGAAAAGAGATATGAATCAAATCCTTGACCTCATATTCTCGGAACTAACCCTTAGAATAAGGTGGGATAGAAAAAACTCCCTCTAACCACTTCAACGCTCCCTCAACACTAGGCATAGAGCATTGGAAACACTCCCTATACATGGGCCTGGGAGAATTGATAAGATTTCAATACTTCGTATACATGGGCTGGGGAGAGTTGAACTTAAAAAATGGTCAAAATATCAAGGTAAGAGGAATTATTTTGACCTTATCATGATGATAATTTATCCTCCACAATGACTAGGTATTATGACAAATTTTCTTCCATGGTGTCAAATTTGTGACACTTAATAAAGTACATGTGACACTTAGTAAGGTCCATACAACATGTGATAAAGTGCATGCGACACTTTCTAAGGTTCATACGAAACTTAGGACACTTAAGTGGGAAATTTGGTGGTGCGACATTTAGGTGTGTAATAGATGCCCCCTAAAGTGTGAGGTCATAGGTGAAACTGATGGTTGAAACACTTTACAAAATATTAATGCAAGGGAAATGGAGTAGAAGAGCCTAGCAGAATCTTCAAACAAACATCAAATAGTATATATGTATCATCCCCGAGGAAGGAATACCTATTCTTGGAATAAACTAACTCAAAGTATGGTAATATACCAATAAATTGTAGATCCATGAAAGTACAGACTAAGTGCATGGCCACCAAAGATACAATGTGGATTCATACCTCCATGACATGACATGATCATAGCCACAAAAGAATACACAATGGAGATACAATTTGACAAAACATATCCACGGACCAATACAAAGTGGATCTATGTGACAATATACATATAAGTAAGATTACCAACATGATGACCATACTAGAATCTTCTAGTTGCTCACAAAATATCCATCGCAACTTGGGGTAGGCACATGATAGAGGTGCATCCCCAGAGTCTCCATCGTGATCCCAAAATAGTATGAACGTGACCATGTGAATAGATGTATTTATGTTGAACATGGTAGAAACCACTTGATTATCGGTCATTGATGTATATCGTTAACAAGTGTGAGGGAAACAACCAATGATGACAATGATTCTCAAGGTACCTTAGTACATTCCAACGAATGTGAACAAATGAGTTGAAGTATAACAATCATGGAATCATTTGATCAGAGTTCAATGATGTAAAACTATTTTCGAAAGTGAGGAGACTTTCCATTGAGGCATGTAGGTTCCAAGGTGCTAACTAGATATTAAGGATAATTCTCATGTGTTGAATTCGACAGGAACAAAATTGTCAAAGGAGGGCCTTGATGTTTCCCCCATCATCGAAATGAAACTAACATAGGAAAGTGATGTAAGATGATAGATCAAATGAGTATGAAATGACATGAGGATGAAAGATGGTAATATTTCATAGTGTTTGGTTTGAAGTGAAACTTCCCTTGAACATTGTTAGGCATGAAAAATGACTTGGAAACATTGACTCGACTGAGAGATATACCAAAACATAGTGCGGCGATCACCGGGGCACTCTTCGAGTGAGCCGAAGGAGTATGAGGACTCATAGGATTGGTATGAATCAAAGACAAGAAAATTACCCAAATGTAAGATGATACACAAATGAGTGCCATGTTAAAGGGAAACAACAAATAACTTACATAATGCTTTCCAAAACTTGACCCACATCCTTCAATTTTTTTCCCACCATTATTGGCGAGTACCTCATTGTTTTTTAACGAGATTGAGGAGGATAAAAAATCTCAGTGTATCTCATCTTCAATGAGTCCCTCATCACATGTTTAATAAACCTGAAGAAGGATGGGTTTGATCCCATATATCCCATATGGGTCCTTCAATGTATAATTTTACGAGCCCAAAGAAGGTAAAATCAATGGTCATTTCATGTTTAGAGAGTCTGAAAAGATATTAAAGATGACTCCAAGGGTGTTTGCTTTTGTAAATTTAGTCCCCCAAGCCCAGAAAAGTGTAAAACAATACAAGGGAGATCTCTTATAGTCAAGGTTGACTAGAGTATTCATTTTTCATAATTAGTCCATCTAGTCTGAAAAGGGTTAAACTTACATGAAATAGATTCTCTTTAAAATCCTTTTAACGAGTGTGAAAGGAAACACTATCACTTGACAATGTTTTCATATTTAGGGAGTCTAAAAATAGTTTAAAGGAGAATCCAAAGAGTTATTTTTCATTTAGTTTTTATGAGCCCAAAAAAGTGATAAAAATAAGTGTGGTTGTACTCCAAAGAGTTCCTTTTTCATATAGTTTTTACAAGCTCGAAAAAGTGATAAAAATATACTCAGTTATCTACTTCATTTTTTAATGAGCTTGGCAGAGAAAGTGAACTATGCTCATGGTCAGTTTCATTTTTCACGATCTTGAAACAGAGAATAAAATTGTTCTCAGGGTCAGTTTCATTTTTACACAAGATTAAAATAGAGAAAAATATGATTGGGGTGTCTGTTTCATTTTTACACGATCTTGAAATAGAGCATGAAATTGTGTTCATAGTGATACCCATTATCAGGTTTTATTCCCAACATGATTTCCATGGGTTGGTGCATTTCCCCTAGAATAATCGATCGAGGCTAATGGCTTAACTCTATCATGATGCCCAAAGGCTGGATACATGCCCCCAAAGATTTGTTTCATCCACTGACTCTTCTTCTACACCCGAAATGACTCCTGGCTATGAATAGGAATAGGTTCACCAAAGAGGGAGGAATAAAGAGGATAAACTAAAACAGGAAGAAGAAATGAAGGTTTAGGTACGATATCTATTGGAAGACTCCACTTAATTGGAGGGGGGTTGTGTTTCACTTTTTAATGAGATTTACATGGATAAAGAACTATTCTCATGGGTATATGTTTCATTTTTTAACAAGCTTGACACAGAAAGAGAACTATGCTCATGACTATTTGTTTCATTTTTGAACGAGCTTGACACATGAAAATAACTCTGCTCATTGTCATTTGTTTCATTTCTTTTTAACGATATTGACGAAAGAAAAGAACTATGTTCATAATCCTATGTTTCATTTTTCAACGAGATTGACACAAAAAAATGAACTTTAACTGAAACCCTTGACCATGAATTCCAAGAGGTCTTCATCAAACAAAATAATAATTCTTTGGAAGGATTACATGTCAAGGGACTTAGTAGGGGTAACATGGGGAATATCAGGCTCCAAATCCTCTATTGACTGGTTCACCATGTCAACTACCATATATATGTCTAAATAAGGTGACCATATAAAGAGACGATCCTTCTCATTCATATTTGAATGCATGGGACATGACGCCACATAATTAACCTATGGAAATTTGGATACCATTTGCATATAACGAAAATTCAAGGGAGTCGTATTTTTGGCCGTAAGAGTAGGACCAACGAATGAAAGTTGGTCAATGGTCACAATATTTCCATTATGAGGGAAATGCATCACTTGAAAGAGTGTGTAAACGACAACTTTCATAGTGTAAAAATAGTCTCGCCCAAGGAGAAAATTAAATTCCAAGGGGTTGTGGACTATCATAACATCAATACATACAATTTTCTCTCCTAAGGTGATGGGTATATGAGGAAGGATCCCTAAAGTTTTTCTAGGTCTTCTATTAAAATCGCATAGATTACTGGTCACCGACACAAGATTAGGGGAACCTATTGTTATCATATCGCAAACCTACACAATAATTTGGAAATGTGGGTAGGAAGGAAGGTGAGGCTGCATCATAATATTCCAATCAAAGGAACTGACCTCATAATTTGAAGGGGGTTCCATTGAGATAGGTGAAATTCCCCCTTTCCCAGAGGAATCTGAAGTGAAAAGAAATACATGTGTGGTATCCACTTCACTCTCTAAAGGAAGAGTGGGATCGATCAAGGAATGTGTTGGAATGACCACTTATTAAATTCACTCTCCAAGGGGAGATCGGGATCGACTGAGGATGGAATCAAACCGATCACTTCATCAACCAATGCTTGTTTGTGATCCATATTATTTTCAGCACGAAATGAGAGCGGAGATATAATAAATAAATGCACATAGATATCACAGATATTCAATAATATAACAGAATTATATCAAATATGAAACCATAAACACAGATATATAGTAATAAATGATTTCTATTAATGAAATAAATGTACAAAGATTGTAAAAATACAGAGTGAAAGACTCGCTAGATTGGTGGCAGCTTATCTTTGAGAAGAGATGTGATGGCTACTCACATTCGCAAGAAGATGATTACAATGAGGCTCTAAAATAATTTTTACAATAAACAAGAATGCCAAAAACCCTAGACATCCAAAAATATAACCCTAGGAGATGAAGCCCCAAAAGTCATGTGGGCCCCATTTGGATAAGTTAGTACATCAACTTCCTGGGGTCGTAACTTTTGCATACGATATCCGTTTTAGGCGCATGATAGCTCGTTGGAAAGGTATCATCGAGGAGATTAATTTTAGGCTCAATATAAAAGGAATTGGAATATTTCAAACCTTTTCTTTCCAAAAAAACATCGTTTAGTGACCTAAAATAGCCCCGGAAGTTAAAACCTGCTAAAAATAGTAAATTACCAAAATTGCCAGGAAACTGTTTTGAGCTAGTTGGAAAAGGTGGGTGGCCACTGATATCCACTTGGATCAGTTTGGGAGAATGTTCATGGGAATAAAATAGAGTTTTTCTCTGGGAAATAACATTGTGTTCCAATAATTGCAAAGCTTCATCCATACAAGGGAAAAGGTAAGTGTGGTGCATTCCCCGCATAACCAACAAGGAATATTGAATTGACCCTTTTTTACCCCAAGTTAATGATTACTAGTTGATGGGTTGTCACCAACATGACCTACAACAGTTGGCAACATGGGTTTTTGAGAACCTTGAGACCAAAATTCCACTACCTTGGGAATACCAGGGAAATTTTTAATAAGGTGGTCACCCTTACAAATCCTGCAATGGAATTTTGTCTTGTGATGTGTGTTGGTAGACTTGTTAATATTTCAACACCCCCTGTTAGCACTCTGTAAATTTTGTCTCGCTGAATAGACATACGGCAGAGGTAACTGGTTCAACCAACTTTAGAGCTGAGGCACTAGCCTACTCAACTCAGAGAGGGCTCTCTCGTGTCACTTGATACATATATGGAAATCGGTGGCTAGAATTGGTTTGTTTTGGGGTTTTAATAAAGTTGTTGAAGAGATGAAGATGACCTTTGGGCTACGGGGTCAAGAATGTAGGATGCATTTCCAAATCGTGAAAACAATCAAGAGGAAAAGGCTAAATGAGGAAGTGACTTCTGAGTTTATTCTTGAAAATTTTAGATGGTATCAGAAGAAAAGAAACACACAACTATTATTAGAGCATTATAGTAATGAATTCTGAAATGGTTTAGAAGAGATGAACATAGTCTAAATCGCTAAGATGAGAGCATTGAATAATGAATTATGGACTTTTAGTTTCTCAATTTAGACAGAAGAAATCAAAATGAAAATACAGAATAACAGGAATCACACACTATGATAGAAAACGAGACTCATAACACCACCAATTAGAATCTTTTCATAGAAAGTCCCAAAATCTGCCTCTACACCCATGTATTCATTCTAGCCCTAGATATTTATAAATTTTTCCTGTACAGAGAGCAGGCTCCTCTTTTATCCATGCTTCTATACTCGTGAGGCCAAGCATATATAGAGGAATTTCATATGGAATTTAAAACGTTCCGACTTCCTCATAATTCTAAAAATAGATACAAGTTATAAAAATGAAGAACAATTGTATTATTTAAAGGGACCCTTAGTAATCGGTTTGTCATATCAGGACTCCCTTCTCTTAAGCTGAAATATGTCCAAAAATATCTGAAATACACCAAAATTTTACCTGAGGATTCACCTCAGCTTGGCGATTTCCTCCTCCAAGGTACTCTACCAATCGAAATTTTCCCTGACGCTCTCTATCATCTCAGTTTTGGCCTCTGATTTCCTCCTTTTTCTCCTCTTATTCTTTGCGGTTGGGTGGCAGGTGTTGTCTGCATGTTCATTTATGACAAGATCCCTCATAATGGGGTTTAATTTTAATCCTAACTCTGTCTCAAGTTCAGGTTCGGTATGAAATTTAGTCGCCAACATTTGCCAAACCCATCTTTCATTCTTACTTATTGACCTGCCTGGTACCTTAGCTGAGAAATCAGTCGCACCAGACACCATTTGATGGGTATTATCCATGCCTTCCGGACTTCGTAGAGACCTTGATTTGGCCACCCTTTGAGTTTACAGAATTCAGGAGCACAAGCTGAGCTTGTTTTTCTTACGCATAAGATGACAATTTCCCAGAATAGGATAAAATGATTCATATCTGAGATTTGATGGTTTGTGTACTTTGCTTATGAATTAATGTCACGGTACCTTGTTTTTCCACGCTTCATAAATCCACTTTGAATGATGAGCCTCAATATAGTTATGTGGTGGTGTCCTTTTGGTACATTATCCGAGAAAGTACATGGACTGGTGATGTGAGGTGATCTGACTAACCGCCATCCTCCCCGTGAGCTATCGACATGATGTTTTGAACCACATGACATCAAGGCCATAGGAAAAGTGGTTTCGTGAAATCCTCCATCTCCCCCAATGCATGTGTAAGAGAGACGCGCATTCCCCATCGAAACCAGAGTATTTTTCCCTGGTTTGCCTTCGCGATGTTAAGTTTTGTGCTATTTATTTGTCCGATGTAGGCTTCGGCCGTAGATCTGAGATTCTTCAAGATCGACGACCCGCCGAGCTACTCCCTTCCCACTTCTGCTACATCCATTCAAACATCGTGGAATATAGTCGAGCACCCTAAACTATCGTGCCTCTACTGTGGTATAGAGTCTCGCTAAACTTCATAAGTTTTTAGATCCTGATACAAATTGTTAGGGTGATAACATTGGCTCCAACAGGGGATGTTATCCTCCCAGCGAGGTAGAAAATAAATCGTAGACCCGGTTCCTGATCCATGGGGTTGTTCCCCAAAACATGTGTTTTTCCTGCTCCTACCAATCTCTGTGCACTGCTTCCAACAACATGGGGGACATCCGAGTGCATTATTGAAAACTGACTATATCTAGTGCTAGAAAACTCAAACTAGAAAATGCTTGACCGAAAAGATTACTTTCACATCCCTACCTACCCTAAAACTGTTGGGATGACCACTCACTCAAGTGATTCTAAAGTGCCAATGCATCCAATCAAGCAATTGGCTTCCTGATTTTCCTTTGTTCACATTTTTCTCAAGCTGGTAGAAAAATGTAAAGGATGGTGGCTGAAAAAACAAATTGAATCCAAAATCTGAGCTTATGAATGAAACAAATTCATCCTTCACTAAAGACTATAATAGGATGTCCATCGGATCTTGAAAATCATGAAAAATCATTTCTCCCTGATGAGCAAAAATCGAAAGGCAAGTATCTTTCATCAGTGTTAGTTGTTTTTGATCTATTTCTTTTGTTTTGAGAACATCTTCGAATGAAATGGCGACGATAGGTTTGTCTTCTTGGCCATGCATATCAACAAAAATATTCATATATTCTTGAACATCTTCAAATATGACAACCATATAATATGCACCAAGGCTATCCTCTTGTTCATCAAACAAATCTGATATGGTTTCATTAAATTTCTGGATTTTTTTTTTAGGAGAACCACTTTGAATTTCTAGTGAATAAATAGAAATAAGTTCCTGATCATGCACTACTTCATAGTCTAGAGCTCCCGCTGATGGATTTTCAAAACCCTGATTTTCAAATGACTTGAATAAAACCACTGCCTCTTCATTATCTTTATGTGTTTCTGATGGACAAATGGCATACACGGCTTCATCTATGTCATTTGTTTCTTTATTGCTGGAAACTTCCATAGATGCAATTTCAGAATCTTCATCCATGTCTATGTTGCTTAAAAATTTAACCACGATGTCATTCTCAAGGGAAGAGAAAATACTCTGAAACACCTTTTCACATTGAGAATCCATATTGATTTTGGGATGGAGAAAATGACCTTGAACAATACTTTCTGGAGCAACTTCTTCTTCCTTTTCAGGCTGATAGCTAAACATAAAATGCAAATTTAAACTGACATGACCCTTTATGTGATTGTCCATAGAATTATCATCACCACTCCATTCATGCTTGGAGGATCCCTGTCCTGAGATACTACAAATATTTTTCTTCAATAATTTGAAAGAATCAAAACATAATGGTAGGGTTGTCCTATCTGATTTGAAACCGTCTTCAATTTCATTGCCAACATATGGTTGTATTTCAGTGCAAGCAATAGGGTATTCAAGTGCATGAAAAGAATGTTGTGACATCTTGTCATTCTGCTCCATTGATCTAGCATGGCTTTGCATAAGCACAGATTCTTTTTCTTTGATGATGATTTTAGGATTTTCTTTCAACAATTTGAAAGAAGAAAATCATAGAGGTAAGGAATTCCCTTCAGCTAATTCAATACTTTCTTCTTTGTAATTTTGATATGCAGCTTGATTGCTTTCATTATACTGTTGAAAAGGAACATTTTATGATAGAGAACATGTGGTTGATTGTTCCAAGGGGTCAACATCGTAATCATCATATTCATCATATATAGGAAAATCATTAACATATGCCATGTCATCTAACAAGAACAAACTTAGAACATCAACATGTTCTTCAACAAGTTGCTTTTCACACTCATAGTCTTGACTATCTACAAATGAATACATAAAACGATCAACCCTTTGCTCATCATGGGATGGATCAACACCTCCTCTTTCAACAAGTGGGAAGTAATTTTTTGCAAAATCATTAGCATTGGAAACTTCAAGAGGACCTATGATATTGTCAATTCTATGCTCAAAATTCCAATCAACTATTTTATGTTCATATTCACTTTCATGTCCTTGAACATTCAACCCCTCATTTTGGGTTTGTTTACATGCTTGGATGTTGTGTTGAATGTCCTGAGCATCACTAAACATTTGTTGTAAGGACCCAAGTCTTCTTTCCATCATGAGGAAAGAAAAATTTGGATGAAGAGCAGTTGCATAATGGAGCATTGCAGCAGCTTCAGAGGGTCCAATTTCTCTAGACAAATTATAATAGACGTTAGATAAATTTCTATTGAATACAAAAATAGATTCATTGTTTCATCTTTTAAAGGCGTAAAACTCAGTGAGTTGCATCTCTAAGGATTTCTCCTTGCCCCAAAATTAAAAAAAAAACTTCTTCAATTCCACCCATGAGCTGATGGTTTCTGGGTGTAAGTGTTTGAACCAGTGTTTGGTGTCTCCTTTCAAGGATTGAGAGAAAACTCTCATACATACATCATCGTGTTCAATCTTGAATAAATCTATAAAATGATCAAACCCTTGAATGTGATTTTTAGCAGATATGATACCCGATTCTCCGTCGAACATAGGTAGGAACTCATAGTAATTTGGAGGGAAATCATGAAGGGTTTGGGGTAGCTTTAAGGGTATATATCTATGTCAGGCCTTAGGGGGTGTTGGGCCAAGAAAAGTGGGAGAGACATTGGTCTGAGTCTCACAGGATTCATCAACTTGGTCATTTTCATTGCGTGGCCTAGGTGAAACATTTTTATTAGAACCAACAACAAGGAGAGGGTATGCATGTGCAACGTATAGAGGAGGAAATATAATTTTAAGTCTTTCATGATCATTATTAAGATACAATAGGTAAAAGAAAGTTAGTTTGGCATTTTCAAGGAAGGAGGAGAGGCAACTTAAAATGAAAAGTAAAATGCTTTGTAAGAGGTCCCATTTTGAGTACCTGTTTTCCCTCATGATGCCCTTCCTTTCCCATGTCAAGGGGTTTCATCTTTCAGTGAAGTTTTTGTCTCACGCTTGAAGTATTGAGAGCAGGGTCGCCTCTTGGAAATTCAAGATTATTTTATCATTGGAGTCGCCTTCGAACCGAAGTGGATTTTCCAAAGTAGGAATACAGACAATGTGTGCCTAAGTGTCTACCTCTCTCAGACCTTAGAGCTCAACCATGTCGTTCTTCCTAGGGAAAATTTTTAAATTTCATCCCTGGCAACGGCACCAGAATGTTAGCACTCTGTAAATTCTGTCCAGCTGAATAGGAAGATGACATAGGTAACTATTTCAACCAACTTTAGAGTTGAGGCACTAGCCTGCTCAACTCATAGAGGGCTCTCTCATGTCACTTGATACATCTATGGAAATCAATGGCTAGAATTGGTTTGTTTTGGGGTTTTAATAAAGTTTTTGAAGAGATGAAGATGACCTTTGGGATATGGAGTCAAGAATGTAGGATGCATTTCCAAATCATGAAAACTATCAAGAGGAAAAGGCTAAATGAGGAAGTGACTTCTAAGTTTATTCTTGAAAATTTTAGATGGCATCAGAAGAAAAGAAACACACAACTATTATCAGATCATTATAGTAATGAATTCTGAAATGGTTTAGAAGAGATGAACATAGTCTAAATCGCCAAGATGAGAACATTGAATAATGAATTATGGACTTTTAGTTTCTCAATTTAGACAGAAGAAAGAAAAATGAAAACACAGAATAACAGGAATCACACACTATGAGAGAAAACGAGACTCATAACACCACCAATTAGAATCTTTTCATAGAAAGTCCCAAAATATGCCTTTACACCCTTGTATTCATTCCATCCCCAGAGATTTATAAAGTTTTCTTGTACAGAGAGAAGGCTCCTCTTTTATCCATGCTTCTATACTCGTGAGGCCAAGCATCTATAGAGGAATTTCATATGGAATTTAAAATGTTCTGACTTCCTCATAATTATAAAAACAGATACAAGTTATAAAAATGAAGAACAATTGTATTATTTAAAGGGACCCTTAGTAATTGGTCTGTCATATCAGGACTCCCTTCTCTTAAGCTGAAATATGTCCAAAACTATCTGAAATACACCAAAATTTTACCTGAGGATTCACCTCAGCTTGGCGATTTCCTCCTCCAGGGTACTCTACCAATAGAAATTTTCCCCGACGCTCTCTATCATCTTGGTTTTGGCCTCTGATTTCCTCCTTTTTCTCCTCTTCTTATTTGAGGCTAGGTGGCAGGTGTTGTTTGCGTGTTCATTTATGACAAGATTCCTCATAATGGGGTTTAAGTTTACTCCCGACTCTGTCTTGATTTCAGGTTCGGTATGAAATTTAGTCACTAGCATCTGCAAGATCCATATTTCATTCTTACTTATTGACCTGCTTGGTACCTTAGCTGAGAAATCAATTGTGACAGACACCATTTGACGGGTATTATCCATGCCTTCCGGACTTCGCAGAGACCTTGATTTGGCCACCCTTTGAGTTTACAGAATTTAGGAGCACAGGTCAATCTTGTTTTTCTTACGCATTAGATGACAATTTTCGAGAATAGGATAAAATGATTCATATATGAGATTTGATGGTTTTTGTACTTTGCTCATGAATTACTGTCACAGTACCTTGGTGTGCCATGCTTCGTCAATCCACTTCGAATGATGAGCCTCAAGTTAGTTATGAGGCGACATCCTTTTGGTACTTCATCTGGGAAATTACCTAGACCGGTGATGTGAGGTTATCTGACCAACCTCCATCCTCCCCGTGAGATATTGACATGACGTTTTGAACCATGTGACATTGAGGCCATAGGAAAAGTGGTTTCGAGCAATCCATCGTCTCCCCTAATGTGTGTGTAAGAGCTCCACACGTTCCCCATCAAAACCATAATAGTTTTCCCCGGTCTACCTTCGCGATGTTAAGTTTCATGCTATTTGTTTGTCCGATGTAGGCTCCGGCTGTAGATCTAAGATTCTTCAATATCGACGACCTGCCGAGCTACTCCCTTCCCACTTCCACTACATTCATTCATACACCGTGGAATAAAACCAAGCCCCCTGAACTATCGCATCTCTACTATGGTATAACATCTTGCTAAACTTCAGAAGTTTTTAGATCTTGATAAAAATTGTTAAGGTGATAGCACTCCCAACGTGATTATTAGTGGTTGGTTGATTTCCCTCTTAGTTATGTTTACTCTTATTTTGAGCCTTCTGGTTACTAGAATTAATGCTTTCACCATGAGAAGAAGAAGAAAGGGAAGGATATGCGACGAGAGAAGAAGGAAAAGGGTCAACACGAGGTTTATGTTCTAGGGGTGGAGGGATTGCATTTGAAGCACCATGAGAATTTGAGATCACCAGAGTGGAAAAAACACCTATCGGTAACCCTATGGTGAATCCAGGAAGAATCAAAGTAGAAATATAGGGAGGACCAGTGTTTCTAAAAAAAGGAAAAACAAAAGGTTCCCCATGAAAAGGGGTTCCATGGTTGGTAGTCTACAAGATACCAGATATATAAAATATGCAGAACATGAATGAAATGCTAGAAATGACAGAATAATAGTAAAATATCCAGCATAATCTTCACAATACATAGAATTGATATACGAAATAGCAACATAAACAACACTTTGATTCAGATAGCAATGTTCACAGGCCTCTTCGAGGGGACAACCTCCAGTCGAGCAACGCTCTGTTACAATAATCTCCAGGCTAGGGTTTTCATACCCTCAATCCTTATTTATACTAAATGTGTCTATTAAGAGAAGCATCTAGAGGAAGATTTCTAGAAGCGAAATCTTCTATTAGGTCTTCTTACATCCGCCTTATTCTATTTTATTGAAAGGTCTTATTAATATTGACCTTTATTACATCCGAATACATTGATCTACCTATGTGTGGGTTAGGACCTTAACATGTCCGCCCCCTTAAAAATATCCTTGTCCTCAAGGCTTGAGATGTGGAAACTGTTGCAGAATGGTAGCTGGTTCCCAAGTGGCATCTGCTGGAGTCATATATTTCCACTGTACTAGCACTTCCTTGATGGTTCTCTGACACAGGTGACGCTCCTGCTGGTTCAAAACTGCTTCTGGTTGTAGCCAAATGGATCCTTCTTCAGCTAATTCTGGAAGGTTGGTTTGAATTTGGCACCGGATACCAATCACCTTCTTCAAGCATGAAACATGAAAAATAGGATGTAGCTTCGACTGACTGGGCAGAGCTAACTGATATGCGACTTGTCCCACACACTTGAGAACTGTGTAAGGGCCATAAGATTTGGGTGCTATCTTCTGACACTACTCGACCTTGAGGGAAGTTTGCTTATATGGTTGCAATCTCAGAAACACCTAATCCCCTTCGACAAATTGACGTTCAGAGCGACCTTGATTTGCTTGCTACTTCATTCTATTCTGGGCCATGACCAAGTTATCTTTAAGGGTACGAAGGATATCCTCTCGGACTGTAAGTGTTTGGTCAACTTCCTGGACCTTCGAGGTACCCGGTAAGTATGAGAGAACTGATGGTGGCTTCTGTTCATACACTGCTTCAAAAGGAGTCATGCGAGTGGCTGTATGGTATGTAGTGTTGTACCACCATTCGGCGAGGGGTAACCATTGAGCCCACTGGTGTTGTTTTTCAGAGGCAAAGCACCTCAAATATGTTTCCAAACACTTTTTGACGACTTCCGTTTGACCATCTGTCTGGGGATGAT
>ML789517.1:13768-33187 GCA_009831015.1 Picea engelmannii | reverse complement strand
AGAAAGTCCTCTCCCAAGTAGTGCACCTCTCTCTCTCTCTCTTCTTCTCCAACTGCAGCTCTAGACTTGCACTCTGATGAACAAGTGAGTGTGTGTCCAAATGAGGCGCTAGCCTCTCTTATTTATACAATCTCCTAGGCGCTGGAGTGAGGTGTCTTTTCACTAGCAGGGCCGACTTCTCAATCTGTGTGGTTATAACCACTTTTAATATATTATGGGTGGTTATAACCACATTAATATATTATGGGGCCGACTTTTCATTTGGCCCATTACAATTAGGGTTTAACCAATCCACAAAAGGGGATTTGGTCAATTACAATACCCGACATGATCAATCTGCAAAAGGGGATTTGGTCAATTACAATACCCAACATGATCAATCTCCAAAAGGGGATTGATATAATGAATAATACATCAATAATAATTAGAATACTCTTTGTAGTTACATTATTTCAACATTACCATGGGTACCTCGATGTGTCTTCGCAACAACCTCCAATTTTCACTATCTGAATCATTCTAGAAAAAATTATAGTGAAAATGGTAAGATGACCTTTTAAAAACATACCTTAGAACACATCATCACAATACTTCATCTTACCTTGAAATTTCATCCTTCTTCACTTCATTTTCCCTCTGAAATTCGTACCACATTTGTACTAAATCACAAGATTGAATGATGAAAATGAGAGGTTCTCAATGTGTGTTTATACTTTTTCAAAGTAACTTCTCTCCTTAGCTTGAGGACTTCTTGTTGCAACCACTTTACCCTTTAGTTAATGACTTGTAATTGTTTAAGGGCTTCTTAACCATTCTCCAAGCCTTTCAACTTCATGACCTCATAACTCCTCAACCGTGAGGAACAATGTGACGTACCACCTACCGTTGGAAATGATATGACGAGGAATAACCATCTATGAGTGTGTTACCTGCATTTACACTCTCCTTCATTGCCTTATTCCTCAAACAACTTCGGGCTTTGTGATCACACCTTTGTGGCTTGTTGTAGACTTCTTCAAAGTGTCTTCCTGTGAAATCCATGCTTAGAGCTATGCTATAAGGGCACCACTTTGGAGACTTCTTCAAATGCACCCATCACATCTGTTGACATCAATGACAACCACTATTATTGACATCAATAACAACCAACTATCGAACAACATCAATGACAACCAATTATCCAACAAATGCAAATGCAATAAAATATGACGATTAATCTCTATATAAATCCCCTTTATTGTTATCATGGTTGTTTTCTTTGTGTAACTTGGTAATTGATTTAATGTCATACTTATAACCTTTCACAATTAAAATTGTATTTTGTTTGAAGATTTATAATAAAATGCTTATTTTTTATTTTAGAATTTAGAAATGTAATGAAATTTGAATAAAATGTATGATATAAATGCTTTTGTTGAGTTTATGAGTTTTATATATCTAATAAAATTTGAATAATTCTAAACAGATAAAATAATGTTCAATGTATGGATCTAAAGTAATGGGTTGTAACCATCCTTTTTAGATTAGAGTTTGGGTTAACTTCTTGTTGAAGTAAGAGATTACATTGTTTATAAATGGTTGATTACAATTCTATCTGACTTCAACTAACAAAGTTTGGAGTTTAAAGCTATATAACAAGATTGAAAATATGTAACTATTTACATACACTATAAAATTAAAAATATAAAAATAATTTATGAATAAATAAATTTAATGAAAAGATTTTATATTAAAAAAAAATGTAAAATTAAAATTATTTGTTATTTACGTGATAGGTTTTATGCATAAAATGATTTTATATTAAAAAATATAATTATTTGCTATTCATAATAATTGTGAAGTTTTATGTAAAAAAATATAAAATTAAAATTATTTGTTATTTAAGTTATAGGTTTTATGCATAAAATGATTTTATATTAAAAAAATATAATATTGTGAGAGGTTTTATGTCTAAAAAATATAAAATTAAAATTATTTGTTATTTACGTGATAGGTTTTATGCATAAAATGATTTTATATTAAAAAAATATAATTATTTACTATTCATTGTGAGAGGTTTTATGTCTAAGATATTTTGAGGGTTATATTAAAAAAATAAAATAAAATATTTTATGTTTTAGTCTTAAAAAATAATAAAAATAAAAATTAAATTAAATATTTTATGTTTTTTATTTTAGATTTTATTTCTTGGGTTTTTAGAGTTTAATTGAGCTTAATTATTTATTATTAGTTACTTATTGTGAGAAGTTTTCTGTTTAATATTTTCATCCAAGGGATCATTTAGAAAGGGTTGTTTAATTGTTTTAAGTTTTGGTTTTTTCGCTGGAATTAGGCTACATAAATCTGCAAGAAATCACTATTTTTTGTTATTTAAAACTATTTTTCAATGCAGAAATGGATTCAGCAGGCTGAAAAACTCTTGGGGCACTTGGTTTATACAGAAATAATCACTCAAATCTAAAGATCTAACAATTTCTCACCGGATTTTTCTCACAAATATCCCAAAAAAATATAGCAAAAGAAAGACCAAAACTTGAAACTTTTAGAGTACTGCATTTAAAACTAGTGTCTCTAAACAAAAATCAATAACTCCAACTGCACTCACCTCTAAGTTGATTTATTTCCACTTATTGACTACTGATAAAAGTAAGGCGTGGTGTAAATTTGAACAAAATCACTATTTTCTTTTGTTTAAATTGCATTTTTGAATACATAAATGAATTCAGCATGCTGAAAAACCCTAAGGCCTCTGGATTACACAAAATTAGCCACTCAAATCTGCAGATGCAACCATTCCTCACTCAATTTCAAGCAAAATCAAACAAAAAAATCGTCAAAATACTAAAAAAAAAAACAAAAGATAAAACGTTTATACTACTCGTAAAAGTAATGCTGTGAGAGGACTCTCGGTTTGACAACTACAAGAGAATAAATGTACTTATTATACCGGCCCGGCCGTCAGTACGGATCATTCTCATATATGTACATGTTATCTATTTTAATAGAACATTTATGTTTGATATTACATTACAAATAAACAAATTAGAAAGGTTTTTCTTGCACCGGATAGTTTGCTCTTTGTTCTTAATTAATTATTTCTTATTTATAAAGATGCCAGCCTATCCTTTCCTGGAAAATATGTAAACGACAAACAATAGACGATAAACAGCAATTTCTATTATATACGAAACCAGTAAGAGACGTGAACAGAATATTTTAACCCTCTGAATTTGTCAAGAGTTCAACGATTCATGCGAATCCATGATAATAAACTAATAGTTTGTTCTTTGTTGCTGATGACATTTTTAAGATTAAACTAATATAACAAACTCTAAATACTGAGGCTTGCGTGATAACCACTCCCACCCTGATCGGGTCAAAGAAAGAAATTGCCGTACTACGATGCACGGGAATCCCCATGCATTCCGGAACGAGCCTAGCAAATCCCGCAATGTTATCTCTTTAATACATTTGGTGCGCCACTGATAAACCTCAGAGCTCGGAACAGCCACAGCAAATTGAGCAGAGAAAAACCAGCCACAGCAAATTCAGCAGAGAAAAATAGAGAAGAAGTCCAAAAGCAATGGAGAAAGAGGCAGAGGAGCACCAGTTTCTTGGAGCCTTTGGAATCGTGAGAGAGGCCTTCAACATCCTCATCCGTTCCTCATGCACGAAATTACTGGCGGGTCTGACTCTTGGTCTGCTTTTCCCCCTTTCTTTAGCAACGCTTGGTCACACCTTCATCTCCGAGCCTCTGCTCCATAAAATAGCTTGGAACAAAACTATATTGTATTATCAAATGGAGGTCGGCAACCCCGGAAACGAGAGGACTCTGCGGGAATTGACCTCGGGATCCAGGGAGCTTATCGTGTTCGTAACGGCGGTCCTAATCTTCATTTATGCTTTCCGTGTCCTGTCGACGGCGGCAGTGGTGTACACGGTGGCTTCCATCTACAGCGCCGACGCCAAAAATCTGTCATTCACGAGAGTTTTGAGAATCGTTCCCAGGGTTTGGGATCGCCTCATGATAACTTACCTCTGGGATTTCATCATTTTCGTGGCCTTTTACAATGCCGCCGGATTGTCCCTCTTTCTGCTCCAATTCTGCTCCGTGGAAGCGGGTTATAAATTGGATTCTGGGGGCTTTGTTTTCAGTTCAGTTCTTATAATCCTAATTTTCATATGTGCCGATGTGTATATAAGCACAGTGTGGAACCTTGCCATCGTTATATCCGTGTTGGAGGACAAATATTACGGCCTGGGCGCCATGCGGCAGAGCCAGAATCTCATCAAAGGAAAGCGGAATACGGCCCTGGTGCTCGTTATATTTTACTTGATATTGAGCGGAGGTATCGGATGGGTATTTTGGTATGCAGTCGTTGAGGGCCATGGCCATGGCGTGGGGATAGCGGCGAGGGCGGTTTATGGGACAGTCCTTGTTGGGTTGCTTTGTTTTGTTAACTTGATGGGGCTGTTGACGCAGAGCGTGTTTTACTTTGTATGCAAATCTTACCACTTGCATGAGAGCATAGATGATCGGTCCTGTTTGGAAGTATATAACGCGGGGGACTACATGAGCCTGCCATGACCAGAGGTTTTCAACTGGAACATCTCGATCTCTCTCTCTTTCATAGCTACTGTGAATTGAACTGGAAAAAATGGCCCCCCAACTCAATTTATAACCTGTTCCCACGGAGACGATTGTAAACAGTAAACATGCAGCATTGTAAAAGTGTAAGAAAAAAATGAAATCCTTGAGGGTGTGGGATTTGGGGCCATCATATCACCCCGTTTTCTCGGTGGTTTTTTTCTCTTTAATTTATATAAAATCTTATGGAGAATCAAATTACGATTTCAGCACTTATTCTTTACTGATTCAAATGCTTTTAATCCACCCAAATACTTAAAATCACAATTTGAACAATTCAACATGTTATTTCTGTATTTATGCACTTCTTCATCAACCAAATTTGAGGAGATTTGAGTGCACTGTATCTGCCATATAATGTCATATAAGATAAGATAGGCCTTTGCTAAACGTTTTAGTTTTTTGGCCTGAATTTGGCTATGTAAATTTGAACAAAATCGCTATTTTCTGTTGTTTAAATTGTATTTCTGAATGCATAAATGAATTCAACATGATGAAAGACTCCTAGGACACTCGGATTATACAAACTTAGCCACTCGAATCTGCAGATCCAACTATTCATCACCTGATTTTGAGCAAAATCAAACTGAAAAAATTGCAGGAAAACCTCCAAACACGTTTAGAATATTGCATATAAGATACTTTTAGCTATAACTATAAAATAAATTGAGAAGAGTTGACAATTAAGAATGGTTAAGAACATGTGTTTCCTCTTAAGAATGGGGATATTTATTTCAATTTTTCTTTTTTTTGGGGATATTTTCCTGTGATATTTGATGAAAAATTATTTGATATGCAGATTTGAATTGTTAATAGCCTAAAGGTTTTTCAGCATGCTCAATCTATTTTTACATTTAAAAAACTAAAAATTATGATTTTGTATAAATTTATATCACTCAATTTCAATGAAAAGAATAAAAACATAAAACAATTAAACAATCCATTTTATTATAATTTCTGTTTTAAAAATTATTTAATTAATAATATTATATAAAAAATTTAAAAATATTACCTTTAAAATTTTATGTCCATTTAAAAAAAAATCTCATAACTTTTATGTTCATCTCTTTATGTCGATTTACAAAACAAAAAATCTCCATTTAAAAGAAATTTTTTATAACAATTATGTTCATCTCTTTAATATTTCAAAAATTCTCATAACTTTCATGTTTATCTCTTAATATTTCAATTTAAAAAAAAACAACATTAAAAAAATTCTTATAACAATTATGTTCATCTCTTTAACATTTCAAAAATTCTCATAGCGTTCATGTTCATCTCTTAATATTTCAATTTTAAAAAAATGTTGTTTTTTAAAGATGTTCGGATGTGTTATAAACTTATATATATATATTTTTTAAATGTTTTAAAATATTTTTGATATTATCAATTTTTTTTAAATTTAACAAATAATATAAGTTACTAATATTTTGTCACTTAAAATCTAGTTATTTCAACTTTTTGGTAATTAGAACTTTATTTTTTTTGTTTTGTTAATCAATAATATAAGTTACTCATTTTTTTTTTATGGCTAATTAAAATCTAGTTATTTCAATAATTAGAATTCAGTTTCAAATTATAATTTTTATGGGTTTTTTTTAGACACATCCTTACAAATAATTATTGGATTGATTTAAAGAAGATGAAAACTCATTTTCTCTTTGATTTTTTAATAGTCATATTTAGTACTTTCTTTTGTATGAAGTTGCTAATGGTTAATGGTTTTGGGGGAAAATTTATTTGAAAATAGTATCCAAGACTTTGTAACATAAGTCTCAAGGCCATTACAACAATCTACTTGTTAAGAGTTTAACATGCCACTTGCATGGGTGGGGAGAATAACAATCATTTCTCCCAACCACATGAGGTAGCCATGGATGATTTTAGGGGCTAAATTTCGCTCATGGGCTAATTTTCTATGGTTTTTCCAAAAATGAGATTCTATGTTTTAAAAAGGATTCACCCAAATTCTATAGGTTAAAACTATTTTACCTTAAAAATCGTCAAAATTTTATAAAAACTATATAAAATCCTTATAAATTTGAATATTTTTACAAAAATACCGCCAAACATTCATAGTTGGCATATGAAGGATTAGTAAGATTCGTCAAGGTTTCTACATTTAAAAAAAAAATTCCATCCTTAAAATCATCCCTAGAGGTAGCCCCAATTCACATACACACACACAAAAAAAAAAAACAATAGTAAGTAAAAAAATTCTTATGGTTGGTTAAAGCATTTGCTCCTTGGTATAAGGGAGATGTGTAATTCCTTTTTTGCTCAACATGGAGTTGAGATGTGGCATATATACCATCTTAACATTAGATCTATCATACACGAAAAATGGATCAAGTCCCTTGAGGTGGAATTTTTTTTAGATTGAAAAAACTTGACGAAAGGTTTGCACCTCGAAGCATTTGATCCTTCTCAACACATGGTTGATTCAAAGTTAACATGGACCTACACTAGTTTAAAATTTCATCCCAATGTACCAACCCTTATCTTGAATTGGAATCATTGTTTAGCATTGTACCCTTTTTATGACCATATGCCTTATTTTCATTATGTATGTGGTAAATTGACATAATACTTTGCTTCATAATGGTAAGACACTTCCTTTTGTGAACATCATAAAGTAAGGGTTTTTCACATTAACTCTGTAATAAATCAAGCATCTCAATATTGTTTGCAGAGGTCCAAAACCTAAAGTTGTTAGGCACCCATCTCCCTTTGTCACCACAGTTGAATAGGAGGGGAATATTTTTTTGTCTTTTTCATCAAACTTAATCCTTTTGGGTTTATTATTTCATTTCCATTTGAACTAAATTGTATTATGTGGGTTGAAGGCCATAAACAAATGCCTCTTTGAAGCTTCATTGGACTTTTTTAAAGGTCCTTACCTTGGCTCATTCAAAAGAAACATCCATACCCATGAAGACATCAATCCTTAATCTATGTTTGGCCTATCAAGCCTATTTTAATGAACCCATTAGGAATGATCTAAAGATCATCTTGATTCTCACCCTTAGAAAGAAATAAACAGCCTTACATGCCCCTTTTGAATAACCCATCTAGCATATTTGAAATATCACATCGAATCATTCTTAAAGATGAGACCCATGCATAAGAAAAGTTCATCGGCCTAATTTGAATGTTCTACTCAATTTGAAGGCAAGACGATCTACCCTATCGAAAGATTTCTCATCGAATCCTTTCGAAAGTTTAATTTGATGCATAAAATATAGGCAATCAACCTCTTAAAAATATCTCCTCAATGGAAAATATATAGATCCTCTTCTAAATATGGCCATCAACTTAAAAAATTAGGAACTTTTGAAGTAACATGATTGTTTGATGGAACCTTGAGAAGTAACAATGAAGTCCATAATGGTCATCATTGAAAGTCAACAACTTATCAAAAGAGCTCAAATGCACTCCTAGGCCGCAAACTCCAAATAACATTTGAACTTAGAAAGTACAAAAGATTATTTAAAGGACCCTAATTCGAATTGAAATTTGGCCTAAAACCACCCCAATATGCACAAAAGATTTGAAATAAGAATAATCATTCAACTCCAAATGCATCACATAAATTCTAAATGGAATAAGATAAAATCAAATGTAAAAACACTAAGTAAGTACAAATTATAAAGGCATGTAGTTTATCATTGCAACCATCATGCATACATAAAACCCCAATGCAAAAGGTAAATTATTCAAGTTGAATAAGTTGTAAGGAATTTTCAAATTCATCAAGCAAAAAATTAAGCCATGCAACAACTATGCATGAAAACATAATACACTCATGAATTCAATTTCAATTTAATCATAAGAAAATAAAGCTTAATAACATAATTGTAAACATGAATTCAAACACAAAGATAAAACACTTATCTTTGAAACCAGTTTCTCCCAAGCAATTTTCTAGTTAACCTTAGGAAATCCTCTATGAATTCCACCCCCAAGCAAAATTATGATGCCACTAGGGAAAATAAAATAGGTCTATGAAAATTAGTTCACTCACCCACCCCAATTGCTTTCATGCTCAACCAAACTATTTACCATAAAACCCCCAGGTAACCTCTTAGATAATGCATCCATGTCACTCCCTTCCATTGCCCCACACGATAATGATAATATGTCCTTTATCTACTAAACAATCCATTGGGCATACTAGAAGGCCTTTCCTTTCTTTTCTTGTCATTCCCTTAGGAAACCCTTCTTCTTTACTATTCGCAATTTTTGTAGAAGTCGTCCAATCTATTGTCTACCTTCAATATCAATCAAATAGATTAATCTCTTGGAAGTTGAGCACTCAATAAGAAACAATATACAAGGAATTGAGAATGACTTCCTATCAACCTAGCTTATTTTCTCCTCTGCAACCTTCCATCTCTCTCTCTCTCTCTCTCTCTCTCTCTCTCTCTCTCTCTCTCTCTCTCTCTATCTATCTCTCTCTCTCTATCTCTCTCTCTCTCACACACACACACACACACACACACACACCACCTTATCTTCATCAACTCTCCTTGGTCAATTAGGAGCTTGAATGGATGAATGTTCAAACCAATTAGAGTTGGTGCATAGCATGGGAGAACTTAGAATCAAATGGTTGAAGGGGTGAATATAATGAGGCAATAGGAAAGGTCAATTATAATTGCATGAAGAGAGTTCATGGTAAAATAGATGGTTCAAATTTTTGTGGAGATGGAGTCTTTTACACTATTCCAAAATTCTCCTTAATCCCCATGATCTTATAACTATGGAATCTAGACTTTCCCTACTAACCACCACATGCATTCAATGATTGATGGTTAGGTTTCTTTAATAAGACACATGGTAAAAAAATGAAGGTTAGGAGATTGAGGCGACTTATAAAACTGAATATTATTTGTTAACCATTATACCCCCTCTTCTTAGTTCTATATAAAATACTCATAGCCCCTCCTATGCTCTTCCAGAACCATCCTTAGACCTTTAAATCAATTTTAAAATTGCCTCAAGGTACATTGAAACCACATTTATTGAAAATGCATGCCTAGATATTCACTAATCAATCCTTCTCCTTGAGTTCCACACTAGGAACTCATACAATATATTTGCATACTTTACACATTAGGTCACTCCCTCCTATTATTACAACACCTATTTGCAATTGTAAGATAATTCGGTCTAGTGCATTAAAAGAGTTAAAACTAGGGTATTACAATACCCATCCCCTTACATTAACAATCTCAATGATATTTTATTTTCAACAATGAGATATTGTCTTCTCTAGACTTCAGTTGCATCTACAATGTTATCTCCTTCACTGCAATGTTGCATAGCTATTATCTATCTTGGATATAAATGTTCAACCATTCCTTTCATTTCTTTAGAATTCCTCCAAGGTCTTATCATTCATGCATATGCGTATAATAATCATCAAAGAAAAAACATGCATTGTTAAGCCCTAGACAAAGCCCCATGTTAAGAATAAATCCTCATGTAAATCCCTATATAGTGAGTTATATTTATATATGAGACAAAAGGAAAAATTATAATTTAAGGGTCGAGCTCACAACACTAATATAACACACACACACACACACACACACACACACACACACACACACACTAAGGAGACCTATTTTTAAAGGCATCTCATCTCATTCTTGTACATTTGTTCTATTGTAAAAGGAGGTTTCCCCTCAAAGAGTCTTATATTTCATTCTAATATATATTTCTCAAGACGTGGAGATTCTTATCTTTATATTTTCAATAAATTTGGTATTTTTCTCCTAACATTTGGTATCAGAGACTACAATCCTAGGGTTTTTCTCCTTCAATCAAGACATGTTGGAATTTTTGCTATAATTTTTTTGGGGGGAAGTTCCAGAAAACAAAATTTCGAGGAGGCTAAGGTGAAATATTAGGGTACAAGTGGTCAAAATTTCAAGTTCTAGTTTGTTATAATTTTATAGATGGAAGATAATGTTTGTGACTAATCTTGAAAATAGTTTTAAACTAGTCATCTTGGAAATTTCACTATAACTCTTTTTTGGGAAGTTTCAAATAGTGAAAATGTGTGGAGACATAAGATAAATATCATAGTATAGGTGGTAAAAAAATTAGGTTCTATTTCATTAGACTTTTAGAGATATATTCTATGGAAGATATGATTTGTGACTAATCTTGAAATCAATTTTAAAAGATTCATCTTGGAATTTTTTCTATAACTTTTTTTTAGTGAAGTTTCAGAATATAAAATTGCCATGGTTTAAGAAGTTATTCTAGAATATGAAGTGTCTAGAATAAATAAGCTCTCATTAGATGTTTCTTTCAAATTTTAGATGAGCCTGAAAGACAACAAACTATGCTCATAGGGAGTCCCTCAGGTAAGAGATAGAAAAGATGAAGAAGAATGAGGATTCAATACACAGTCATGGAGGGACTAAAGGGACACCCATGCCTATGAAGTAATTTTGCATGGGCACCAAATAGAAAACGAGGTTCTAACTAGGAATGTCATGGAAGGAAGGATCTACCACATAAATATTAAGTTTTATGGTAAGATGATGAAATTTTATTTTATTATTGTTTAGCATGAGATATAACCATAACCAATGACTACAGTAACAATAACTAGTTGCAGTAAACCAATATCACAAGAAGAATAACCATGCACAAGAACATAAGAAATATCCTGGGAAACCCTTCTACACAAGGGAAGAAAACCCAACAATCYTTTGTTATATTCTCAAGAGAAGATCCCCCATCCACCACCAAACCTAACACAC
This sequence comes from Picea engelmannii, assembly GCA_009831015.1. Classification (NCBI taxonomy): domain Eukaryota; kingdom Viridiplantae; phylum Streptophyta; class Pinopsida; order Pinales; family Pinaceae; genus Picea; species Picea engelmannii. Next base: position 21,760 of record ML789517.1, on the reverse strand, counting down.
AAAAGGGTGTTGCAGTTCTCATAATTTCAGACCTCAACTTCTGAAATCATGAGATGACASAATGATAAGTGTGTAATCCTCAATGGGGATTCACCTTTATTTATACAAAACTTATCACATCAAATGATGTGTCTATTGGCACAATAGAGATGACCTGTACAACTTAATAATATAATTAATAATTACGATATTAATTATATTTACATGGTGGGGCTGACCTGTACCCTTTACAACATAATTATGGTTACAAGTAAATCTTACTCCTAGAAAATATAGTAAGGATCTCACATGTCCACTAGTGCTCAACCACTAGGGACACATCCACATGTGCTCATCCACAGGGGCGTCCTACTCAATATATCTCTATCTCAACTGAGTCCACAAGAGAATCATCTGGAGTACCATCTCAACCCTGACTCAACTGAGTCCACAAGGCAGGAGACCACATGTCATAACAACTCAATCCAGAGTCTGACACACACCCATCACATGGGCACCTTCACCCTACACAGGGGTACACATCGTCTCATCTCAATCTAGAGAGGAACGACACACCCATATCATGGGAATCCTCACTCCACATAGACACACATCATCTTATCTCAGTCTAGAGAGGAACAACACACCCATCACATGTGCACACCCAACACATGGGCTCTCTCATAGGTCAACTCAACTCAGTCTCATAAGAGAACGTGTCCTGGAGGATGTCTCACAAAGTTGTAATCATCAACACTCCCTCTCAACTAGTGAGGCATTATCCATTAGGCCAAGTCTCTCACGTAAGTACTCGAACTTCATCTTGGCAAGCAGTTTGGTGAAGATATCTACAATCTTCTCATGTGTAGGAAGGTATTACACATGTACTGCTTTCCTCTGTACTATGTCTCTGATATAATGATATTTTATCTCAATGTGTTTCGATTTATCGTGAAACATGGGATTCTTAGAGAGATTCACACAACTCTGGTTATCACAATGAATAATGGTAGGATCCATCTCATAATCAAATAAATTTGTTAGGAGCTTGAGAAGCCACACTGCTTTGTGGACTTCCACACTCAACGCTATATACTCTGCTTCTGCGGTACTCAAGGCCACATGGCTCTGTTTCCTACTACATCAGAAAACCATGGAATACCCCAATTTAAAACAACAATCGGATGTGCTCTTTCGGTCCACTGTGCTCCGTGCCCAATCTGCATTGGCATATCCTTACAATCTCATGTCTACATTGGAGGCATATCTCAGGCCATATCCAACTGTGCCTTGTAGATATCTCAATACATGTTTCGCTACTATCCAGTGAGTTTGTCTTGGTTGACTTATGAATCACGAATCCCTCTGGCTGCTCGATGTAAACTTATTCCTCAATCTCACCTTTGAGAAAGGTTGTCTTTGCATCCATATGATGTAGTTTACAACCCATAGATGTAGCTAGTGTAATGATAGTACAAATGGAAGTGTATCGGGCTATAGATCAAATGTCTCCTCATAATCAATTTCCTCTACCTGTGAAAATCCTCTGGATACAAATCTCTCTTTGTACTTCTCGACACTTCCATCGGCTGCATACTTGATCTTATAGATCCACTTGGAAGTCACTATAGACTTCCCTTCTGGTCTCGGAACAATATCCCACACATCATTCTTCATGATGGACTGATACTCTTCTGTCATGGCATCTTGCCATACCTACTGACATGTTTCTTCCCCATGACAAGAAGACTTGGTATCAATGATGTTGCTCATGGTTGAAACATAGCTCGAAAATATATGTGGTCTCTTGGTCTCTTAGAATGTTCCTTGAGGAGTTGCATGTCCCTCTGCCTCCTGCATATTTTGTCGATCCCAGGCGGGCCTTTTATGGTCTACTACAATGTCTCTGGGAACATCAACTTGGAGAAACTAGATCAACTGGATCAATGGATGTCTCCCTTTGAACTATTGAAGGGGAGAAGTTATTGTTTCTTCCTTCTTCTCAAATAGTTTGACTCCCTCTAAATTCGGAAGGATGAAAATCTTCGTTTTCATGTGTTTCTAACCTGGAGACATATCATGTCTTCTCGAGTCTTCTATTGTGACTCTATAGTGCTTTGTTGGCCTCTCGTACTAGGATAATAACCAATATGGCCTCCCATAGGGATAACAATCAAAATGGCCTCCTCTAGTGGGATAATAACCAACCAAGAAAAAAAATGGACTCCCGTACTAGGGATAATGGTCCAAGTCATGAGGGCTCCCACACCAGGGATAATACCCTTCATTATCAAAATGCAAGCAACTACAAATTAATGAAATCAAATAAGGAATGTAGTACAAGACTTACCTTAGTTTGTAATCTTTCTCAATCTTGTTGTTAGTGATAATTCTTGTCATGGGTTCGAGAGCATTCGGGTCTGTAAGTTGCACGAAATGCTTAAGCGCAGTACAGGAGAATTGTGGAAAGGAAAAGAGCCATCGCCTCTCGGGATTTGGCAGAGGGAGAGTGCTAAGGTTCGACACTACAACTCGCAAGGTCGCGAGTTGCGAGAGGTGCTAGCACATAAGCCTTAGCCGATGGTTACGTGTAGAGGGCACCGACAGTGAAAAGGGCTACACAGTATTGTCGAGAAGATCTCAGCCGTCCATCCAGAAGGACACGTGGTGCGCGATTGGGCTCCATCGCCTCCTCTCCCCTCGCAACTTTGAAGGTTGAGGACCAGCCTCCTCCCCACCGCGAGATGTGAAGTGCCGAGGGCATCCAGGGCTTGGGCCCACAGTATTGCCTAGAAGATCTCAGTCGTCCATCCAGAAGGACACGTGGTGCGCGATTGGGCTCCATCACCTCCTCGCCCCTCACAACTTTGAAGATCGAGGACCAGCCTCCTCCCCGCCGCGAGACGCGAAGTGCCGAGGGAATTCAGGACTCGGGCCCACACTCTTGCCGAGGAGATCTCAGTCGTCCATCCAGAAGGACACGTGGTGCATGATTGGGCTCCATCGCCTCCTCGCCCCTCGCAACTTTAAAGATCAAGGATTAACTCTTTCCATTCGCGAAATGCTGAAAGCGCTTTGGGAATAAGCACGGGGTCACAGCCCATAGTCACTTGGGAAAGAAAGGAACTGTGCTAAAAGGGTCTAGAGGTGCCGAGTCCAGTCGTCGAAGGGATCGTCTCGATCTCCAGGTACCATCCGATACGATCCTGCTCCCGGCCTTCGCTTGGAGTAAATAAGGCGAGAAGGGGTGGGTGAAACCTCTCCTCATGCATTAAGTATAAGGTATGGAAGGTCTAGCAAGCAGTCCGTTCGAGAGGGTCCTGTGTACCCAGTTCTTCAAAAACGCCATGCCAAAGTCTTCAACTCGACAGAGAAGTTTGCGCACGTTAGCCCAACACTTAATGGCTCAGCTACCCTCCTTGCAGGAGCCATGCGCAGTTAAGGTGGCGCTTGAAGAAGGATTTCAGTACGAGTTTGAATGAAAAGAGACCGAGCCTTGGATGACTGGGTGCACCTCTATGAGGTGAATTTTTCCTGAGTATATAGACTCAATTGTTGTATTTTGTAAGCATCGATGGTTGAGCAGAGCTCCCGGTTGTAAATCTTTAATGAAGCATTATTGCTCTGGTTATGTATGAACTTTCGAGACTTCTTGCCTTATGAATGTCAGTTTCTTTCATGTCTTTGTTTACATTGTGTTAGAGAAGCTCGGAATTGGAGGATCCAGTCGAGTTGTAGCTATTATAGGATGATGTTGTAATGGATCACTGTAATAGTTGTGTTGTCTCTAATCAATTCTTGTGATTTTTCCCAGCGCTGAGTGACTTGGAATTGGAGGATCCAGTCAAGTCCCCTTTCAGTTTCTTGAGATCCTGAACTAAGCGGATCTTGCATTTAGAGTCTTTCTTCTGCAAACTGCCGAAAACCTGTTGCCCAAAGATGTTTGTTCACTTTTCTTACCAAGTCTTCCACCTACTCATCTTTTAATCAACCCACTGGCTGAAGTTAGTTCGAGACCTCCTTTGTTACTTACGTACCAGACCTAGTCCCTGAGTTAGAGTAATATCTCCTCGAGTCTTTATCTCCATTTGATCACCCCTTTATAAACAAATCTTGACATTAAACTGATGGGTGTCAGGCTCTTCTCCTGCAAGCAATCCAGGAGTGACTTCCGACGCTAACATTTCTGGCGCCGTTGCCGGGGAAAAAATTGAAGATTTTCCCTGGGTAGAATGACATTGAGCCTCTGAATCCAAAGGTGCATTGGATTATCGGAGCCTTTCAAGATTGCTAGTTTGCACCTGGTGGCTCCATTGCGACGAATCCACTGAGGAAGACCTGCTCTGTTAATTGTGGCTTTCAGAGGCAGGCATACGCGGTCTCATCCACAACTGCCTCTAGTTATGCCTGAAACAAATCCATAGGCGGTGCTCAGAAAGGGAAAGGCCTCTGAAGAGGAAGTGTCCATCATCGGATCAGGTAATCCACCATATCCTTCTGTGGGAGCTCCTTTTTCTCCTCCTCAGTTATTTGACAGGCCTGTTTCTGTAGTTTCTCGTTTCCTAAATTTTGGGAGTGTTCCTGCTGAGTTTTCCCCTCCTAGTCTGGGATTGGAGGGAGAAATCCTTGTCACTCCCCTCTCCTATGAAGTTGTTCCTTGGCATAGACCCAGAACCACATAAGTTTTTCCCACTCCTGCACAAAGAGAAGCACCTGCTGACTCGAACTCGTTAGCCTTCTCCTTAGATCCTCTCTTATTCCCCACTCCAATTCGAGGCTCATTCTCAGCAGTCCCTTCGTGAACTCCTTCTCCTCCAAGATCTCCTCCACCTAATATTCCTATGGCTGGTGCTAATCCCCCTCTGACCAGAATGGAGGCCATTATAGCCACTAGGTATGCTCCCCTCGTGCTACCACAGCCTCTCAATGCCCTCCTAGCAGATGGTTACCTCAAACAGCTTCCCAGGTTTACAGGTGAGGGGGACATAACTACAAAAGAGCACCTAGAAGCCTTTTACAGTTTCACAGATGATAATAACATCATGCACACAGATGTATGGATGAGGATTTTTGTCCATAGTCTCCAAGGAGAGGCTAGAAAATGGTTTAAGGCCCTGCCTCCTTGATATATTGATGGGATCGAAGCTTTAGATAGTGTCTTTTTAAGACAATGGGGAGATAAGAAAGACTTCATGTATTACATGACAGAGTTTGGGTCTTTGAAGAGAAAGGAAGGAGAGTCTGTCTCCAATTTCTCCAAGATATTTAATAAAATGTACAACAAAATCCCTACTGAGATAAAACCCTCTGAAGCCTCCACAAAGATTACTTATGCTAGCGCCTTTGATCCCGATTTCTGCCTCTTGTTGAGGGAAAGAAGAGCCACTACTCTGGCTCAGATGCAGGATGCAGCCGTGGAAGTAGAGTCTAATATATTGGTTGTTGACTGACTCAGGCATGCTGGTAGGAACATATCTAGGCAGAGGCATGAAGCTGCCTCATCCATTTCCTCTCCCCTACCCCTTCAGGCAGATGAGACAGCTAGGGTACTCAAGTCACTTTCTGCTAGGATGGAAAGGTGGGAGTTAGAGGGGAAACCCATGTACAGAAATCCACAGAATGCCGATGGTAGAGGTTTCAGGAGATCTGATAACCATGGGCCACGGGCCTTCCCAAGGGAACAAAGAGACAAAGACAGAGAATACCAGAGAATTCAGGCCCCTTTTCAGAACAACTTGGTGGTTGATGAGGAGGAAAGAGAAACAGGTGAGCTTGACCTTGAAATCCACTGCTTAGAAGACACTCCTCCTTTTCCTCATCTCACTCAAACAACTTACGAGGAGTCTCTCATGGATAGTCAGCTGAATGAATTGAGCAAGGGAGACAAGGTTAGCAGCGGCCGAGGCAGGTATAACCTGAGGTCCGACAAAAAGACAGCAGCACCTGATATTCCTGAGAAGTCCACTAGAACAGAAAAGCCTGCTAACGTAGTAACCGACAGTCATAGAGGTAAGAAGGCACAACCCCCCTCTCCCACTTTCCACAATCATGTTCCTGAAATAAGAGAAATTCCAAAGCCTACATATTCTTTTAATTTCGAGCATGATATTCAAAAGATCAGAATCCCTGTGCCCCTCACCGAGCTAATTAAACATGAAGAATTTAAAAAACACTTCTCTGAGCTTTTATAGTCTGAAGCCTCATGCCTTCCCACAGACTCCATAAATCTCCAAGATGAAAAGCCAGCAGTTGTCCTAGGTCCCATGGTAGAAGATAGAGATGATTCATCCCCTCCCTTCTACACATCCCTGAACATACATGATAAAGTGTTGCACAACTGCTTGATGGATTCAGGGGCTTCTCACAACCTCATGCCCAAAACTATCATGGAAGAGTTAGGACTAGAAGTCACCCGAGCCTATCATGACCTCTATTCCTTTGACTCCAGAAAAGTTCAGTGTCTAGGAGTTATCAAAGACCTGGTCATGACCTTGTTTCAGCTGCCCATGAAAAGTGTGGTCATGGATATTGTAGTGGTCGATGTCCCCCCCAAGTTTGGTATGTTGTTATCGAGATCTTGGATAAAAATACTGGGGGGAACCTTGCAGATGGACCTCACATATGCTACTATCCCAGTGTTTGGAGGAGATCATATAAGACTATACAGGGAAGCCCAATTGGCCTATATAATCAGTGACGAGGCCAACCCTACCAACCATCCCATTTTCACCTTAGACACTGATTTAGGTTATAGTGTGCTTCAACTCACCCATGCTCATGAGCCTCCTCTTAAACTCTGAAAGCAGCCCACCATTTCCCCTAAGCTTCCTCCCTCCATCACCCCCATTTGGAAAATGTTCTTTGATGGAGCCTCTTCTAGGGAAGGTGCTGGAGCTAGAATGGTTCTTGTGTCACCTGCTCAGGAAACCCTATCTCTGTCTTACAAATTAGAATTTGAAGCTACCAACAATGTGGCAGAGTATGAAGCTCTTATCCTAGGATTAAGAGTTGCAAGGGAAATGGGAATTCAAGAAGTAGCAGTTTTCGGTGATGCAGATTTGGTGATCCAGCAGATCAGAAATGCTTATCAGGCTAAGCATCCTTGACTCGGGAGCTACAGAAATGAGGTGTGGGACCTAGTTGACAGTTTCTTCTCAGCATTCAACATTTCTTTCATCCCAAGGGAGGAGAACACAGTGGCTGATTCCTTGGCTACATCGGCAAGAAATTTCAAAGTACCCTTGCTGCCCAAGCTGAGATATGATGTAGAAGTAAAATACAAGCCCTCCATACCTGACAACGTCCGACATTGGAAGGTGTTTGAGGATGATCTCGAGATCAAGAAATTCTTGGAGACTATCGAAGAGTTTTCAGAGCTGCATATCGATCAAGATTCTGTCTCTAAGGAAGGGTTTAATGGGGGTGAGTTGCTGAGTAAAATAGCAAAGCATGACATTATTCAACTGCCTGGCAATCACATTCCAAGGGGACTAGTCCCATTAGAAAGATTGTTCGATGGGAATGATGTGGCAATAAAGGGAAGAGTTTCGGGTGATGGTGCTGATACAGCCGAGTGCAACATTGGCACACCAGAAGAGCCTAAGTTTGTCAAGCTATCAAGGATTTTGACCAAGGAGCAGAGGATTGAATATACCGAGTTGCTGAGAGAGTTTGTGGATGTGTTTGCATGGACCTACGAAGACCTTAAGACGTATGACACATCTGTCGTTGAGCACAAAATCCCACTAAAAGAAGAAGCTAAACCATTCAGGCAGAAGCTGAGACAGATAAATCCCATGTTGCTACCTATCATGGAGAAAGAAGTGAAGAAATTGTTAGATGCCCGAATCATTGTCCCATTGAGGTATTCTGAGTGGGTGGCCAATTTGGTTCCAGTAAGAAAGAAAAGTGGGGAAATCAGACTTTGTGTTGATTTCAGGAACTTGAACAGAAGCTCAAGAAAAGACAATTATCCCCTGCCCAACATGGAACACATATTGCAGAAGGTCACTG
>ML789516.1:555022-565738 GCA_009831015.1 Picea engelmannii | reverse complement strand
AAATAAGTTGAAGTAGTTCAACTACTTTCTTTAGTTAAGTTAGTTTGACTTAACTAATTAGTTTAGGAGAAATAAATAATAATAATATAGTTAAGGGTCTTTAATTAATAATAACTAGGTAGGTGGGACCCCTTGTGACTCCCATCATTTCTTTTTTAAAATCATAAAATATAACACAAAAGGACAATCATTTTAACACATGCCACCCTTGTAGCTCCCATAAATATCTTCCAAACTGGATATTTAATATCATAAATAATTTCTATCATACCCAAAAAATATATAAATATCCACATCATCCACATTATCCACAAAATACCAAAAAAGAGCTTGTTGTCCAAAAATACTGAAAACCATAGCACCATCCTCATCAACTCAAAATAAAAACACATAATCTAAAAACCATACTTGCCATTCTAGGACACAATATTTATTTTTTCACTGCTGTCTCCCTTTGATTTCCTGGAAGTATCCCGTGGTGGGTTAGACCCTTGAGGATGTATCTCACTGATTATATGGGAACAATAATCCTTCAAATGCATGTGGGAAGACACATATTTTGAGGAATCATTGGAGGGTGAAGAAGGCAAAGTAACTTCTTTTCCTCTATCTTGCATAGGTTGGGGAATATTAGTTTTTAGTCTTTTAATAGCATGTGAAGATTGAATAGGTGAATCAAGATGAGCAATCTGGACATTGGGATTGACAAGTGGTGGGATAGGCAATGACATATTGGTCCAACCACGATGGTGAGAGACAACCGGGTTGACGATATCTTGCCATCCATCATTTGCAGGGAATTCTAGTTGCAAAGACACATGAGGACGAACGAGAATTCCAGGGATGTTCTGAGGAGTCTAGAAAGGAGGTATTTATGTTCAAGGGTGCACTATTCCACGACCAATCCAATTAAAGAACCCAGCTTGGAACAACTAGTTCAATTCTTGGGGATCAACATCAAAGTGGATGGAAAATCTAGGCCTTCTAGGACCTTGGTTCTAATTTTCCCTGCCTCTGTTAGTTCTTCCATTGCTGCCCTACTGAAAAAACTCATCCTGTAGTAGCAGTTCATAAATAATGAATCTCTTAATAAATCATACATGACACTCTTCTTACATGAATAAAAATTTGGCTCAAAAAATGACACAAAATACATGCAAATCCATCCATAACAAACCATTTATTAATTTCCAAGTGAACAGGGGGTGATAGGGTTCATGGGACATATGGAGGGGGTGTAATTAGTGAAAAGTGGTATAATGATAGGGGATTAATACACAAATATTTTTCAGCAATCAATCAAACAATTTATTGTGCAATAAAATCTCAAAATATCAGTCACCAACCACTGCCATGTTATCCCTTTGTCGCTTTTACACAGACTTTTCCTTTTTAAATTTATTTCACAGAACATGGATGCAATAAGTGAAATTGGGATTATGAGGGGAATGTAATGAGTGAAAAGTGATTGAATGAAAGGGAAATAATATGGATACTGTTCACTTGAAAATAAATCAAAACATGCGAAAAAAACATATTTCTATCCAGACCTTCGAAGTTTTAATAGTGTTCCTTTTTCAAAACCACAATTTAAACTGTTACTTCATTTGACAAATTTTCTTGCTGTCTTCCAAACAATAATCTATATGCCCAGAACTATTTAATTACATCAACCTTTTCATCCATATAATCATTATATGATAGTTATAACGAACAACATTGCAATCGATATGAAAAACCACAATAGCCTTTGAGCCATAATCATACATTAATTCCAATGCTAAATCTTTTAAAACCAATAGGAACTTGCACAATGTTTACAACCATTTATATCTATTAATTATTTCAACACCATTCAACGCAATCAAACTGGACGTTATAACTCTTTTTTGGGCCTGAATCAATTCACACATAGGTGTATTTTATATAAACAACAAACAAATGAACCAAATAACATTCAATACTTTGAGCCCATGCTTCAAATAAATAAGTGTGTACAAAATTCTTCTAGAATTTCCAAACGAGGAAGGCAACAAAATCGTGCACAAGTAACCAAGCACGCACAATGCTCCCATCAACCATCGACTGGAGTAAAACAATATCAAGGTAATATTTAGGGTTTAAGAAAACAAGTGGAAGGTATAAACATGTGGTTTGAACAGAGGGTTTGGTACTCGAATAGCGAAAAAATATCATGCCCTATCACGATTTACCACATAACAATAATATGTAACAATGCTCTCATCTGTAAGGATTTCCAAAACAACAGAAAGCCAATTCCAACAGGAAACAAAATGAAGCCAATCCCTTTAATCAACACTGTAAAATGAGCATCCAAGCACAAACCTGTGCCCAACCAAAAAGCATGCATAATTCCTCCATTAATTTTTGGGTGACCTTAAATTCAGACTGTGTAATGCTTTCCAGGCAACAGTGAGGTCATAAGCAAGAAACTAATAGCTCGGGGTTTTTCCAAGACAAGGCACGGGTTATTCTATCCTTTCATCAGTTCTCATTAAAAACCACAGGGTCAAAAAACATTTGTACATTAGCCACAAAGACGAACATGGCTTGGGCACACTTAATCACAGAGACATGTTATGGAAATCCATAGGTAGGGTACTCACAAAGCTCAGATCTTTGGCAACCCTGATAACTAGTTTCAATAGAGAGGCTAGACCCAAAACCCAAGCCATAACCGAGCATGCTTTACTGCAAATTTTATTCAACAATTCCATGTAAGTATTACACAACAAGAAGAGCGTGACCATTTCATTTCTAAAGTGCCAACAGTCCAGAACAACTATCATAAGAAACTAAGTATGCAACCACCAATATGTAGTTCATAAAATCACAACATCTTAAGAATCACACAAACCATGAGAAATTAATAGCCAAAAGTTGATTCAAAGGGTAGATTAACTACCATTGATGGAAGAGTAAGAAAACCCATACCTGGAAAAGCCTGCGCAAGGAAACAAACAAGACTGTATACCTCCTTCTCAACCGAACAAGGCAGAGAAACAACAACTACCAGATCCAAAACAAAATGCAAGAATTACTAGGGTGACGGGCTCGAGGGGAGTTTGAGTGAGGTGTAGTAAATTCACGTCACTTCTCCCTTCCAACTTCATTATTTTCAAAGTACGAGCCAAGATAATTCACCATAACACTAAGCCATTAATCAACCAAATGTCCATTTCCATATCACTTTTGCATAGTGCGCCATCCCTTGGTAATGTCAATTTTTGTTTTTTAAATAACAATGTGCTAGGAGCATAATCCAATGTGCAACCATATATGAAATTCAAACAAGGCGCATAACCATAGTAGCAAGGGTCAAGAGTACCCATCCTTTGTCATAATAATGCACAACATTAGAACTTGAATGTAGTTCTTTTATTCAAAAGGGTAGCAATATTAACTTCTATCAAATATCATCCAAACCATTTAATGCCATGTTTAATACAATATCAAAAAAAAAAATGGATAATAATTCTTTCATCCACAAGGCAACCTTAACATATTCTGTGATAGATCATCAAAGCCATTTAGTGTTGTGTTTTAATAAACCAACCATCACATATGACCATAACATTTTAAATCGTGATCTGAGACAAATGAACTATAGAATACTGTGCTAGTACCATCACATAGGGAAACAAAATATAAGCACAACATATCCACCATAGCACCATAAGTCTAACAAGGGGGTCCCACCTACTAGTTTATTATTAATATAGTTAAATAATAAATCTTGGAAATCATTTGCGAGCATAGTATTCATCGTTGCACTTTTAAGCGTCAACACGGGGCTCTGGACTTCGGAAGTTTTAGTTGTTGCAACTCTCATTTCCTCTGAATTCACGAAGGCCGAACCCACAGGTCTGACCGTCCTGGTTTTACTGACAACGACGGTCAGGATTAACTCCGGTTTTTGGGAGTTCAGGACTTTTACACCTTAACAACTCCTCCCAACCTCCCAAATGACCGATTTTCTGAATACTCGGATCTATAGACACATGTACCCAATCATTCGACGATGTTGATTTACTCTGGAATTTCGAGACTCCGGGAGTCCCTTAACTTTAACACCATGACTCCATTTTTTCTCGAATTACTGAATCTTCGAATTAGGAAGGCTCATAGATCTAAAGACCCAAAATCAATTTCCATATCTACGACTGTACTTCACTACAAGACTTCGGAGCTTCATGGTTTATACACTCCTTGTCAAATAACCTAAAGGGCCTTTGTCCTCCCTTCGTATGATTGAGAGATATGACCTCATCTCACCTCCTTGAGTGCTAATCGAAGGTCTAATTCAACGATCTTGATTAAATCTATCGTGAATATAGATGGCTAGGAAGGATTGCAGAGTCTTGACTAGCATGATGTTTAAACCCTTTCTTGATTTCTGCAATAGAAGATACTTGTTGATGGTGAGATCTATGCCAACCGTCGATCTATTTTTTCGTGATGATCGATGGCCTGTGTGGATGGCGAAATATGAACTAGCATGATCATTAACTCAACCCTTTGTTCCCTCAATGGCTCCCCATCTTTGATCTACACTTACTGAGATCCGACGGTTGGGACTTAATTAGATGCTGATCCGAGGGTCCTCCTCTGCAACTCCCAGATCTGACAACTACTGTAGCTTTCTCCTGTGGAACCAATGGCTAGAAATCACTCATTGATCTACGATGTAGATCACTTCATATATTCAGACTTCAGAACTCTCTTAGGATATTTTAGCTCAGATCCACTGAAGTAGCGAAGCCCGAAGGTCTTAAGGTTTAACGGGTGTGCACCTCCTGTCGAATCAAACGATTGTGAGGATTGCGACTCCTCATGATTAGATTCCTTCCATTAATTCTTTTGAAGGGTTTTCAACTCTTGATTTCCTCTCTAGAATCCTGTGCACGTTGTTATTCCTAAGCTTGAATTAGAGTTGAACTTCATCGCTCCTTAGCGCATCCCTCCTGAGCTCTGGACTCTAACTATTAAGGGTGCTCTTGCGCTCCCCTTATGTAAAGTTTACACTATCTCTCCTGAGCTCATACTTCCAAAAGTTATGACCTCTGCCCAACTTGAGAGGGTCTTTGTGCACTTCGGGTGATGTATCTTCTAAACCTTGGGCTTTCATGGAGCCATCTACACACTTCTAGAATTGACTCTGGAGGTGTTGCACTATGTTACTAGGAGAGAAGCTTTAGGCTTCTTACAAAACTTTAACTCATTATCAGAACAAACCCTCTTTCGTCTACATGTTTATTTTCTTCAGTATCAACTAGTTCATAAAGTACAGAGTAGTCTTATAATTTCTACCTTGTGCTGAGAGATTTTCTTTGTTGTTGTTTTCCTCTTTTAACTTGTAATATAGAATAGATACTTATCTACTTGGTTGTACCTTGTAGGGTGTCACACGTTGAGGAAAAATTAAGTAATTTGAAACTGTCACAAATGATAGATGGATTTTAAGGGAACTCTGTTTTACTATTTAAGGTTATTGCCTTGATTTTACTGAAATTTGTTCCTATCCTTTAATGAGTATGGTGATGAATTATTGAATAGCATGTAATGATGTTATGATGAAATGATCTGTTACTAGATTTTTCGTGTTGAAGAAAGGTGGTTAAGAACGTTGGAATTTATATTGAATTTGAATGAATTGAAAATATGGGAATTAGACACTTCCTTGTTCCTCAGAACAATCGCCAATATTGAGACCTTAAATGGTCAAGATCAATCTTACGAATCCTATACTTGAGCGTTGATTATGTGTCTTGGAAGTCCTAACATTGCAGGATAGGTTGGGTGGGTAGTTTTGTATGTCATATTATGTGATGTGGATAGAGGTGTAGAGAGAGCTCAAGAGAATAGAGGAAGATGAGACTCTGTTGTAGTCCAGCCTTTGTAAACACTGTATAGAAGCATTCAAACATTAATACAAAGGAGCGGCTTTTCCTATTCATGAGGTTTCTATGTGTTTTATATGAATGGTTGTTTATGAATGTATTTATTGTGTTTTTACATTCCTGTACATGTGTTTCATGTTTATGTGAATAAATCTTTAGGATTTGTATAAGTTTCAATTATTTATCTTCTTGAAAGATTTGGTGCAAGGAGTGCACAATGCCCACAAGGAGTGCATAGGCCGAGTCAAGTTCGACTTAGAAGCTAAGGGGAAATAAGGTGAAAATTTGCATAGATTTGGTGCAAGGAGTCGACAGTGCCCACAAGGAGTGCACAGGTCGAGATTCATTGATAGGACTCTAAAGCTTATGAGAGATAGAGGGAATTTTCGTAGAAAGAATACAAGGAGTGCAATGAGTAGGTGCTAGGAGCGCACAAGAATCCCTTTCAAAAGAAAAGGGACTGAAAACCTTTGAGGTTTGATCCAGTTCAAAGCTTTGGACACACAAATTTACTCAACACTCTAGAGGAGAGCTCTGCAAGGAGTGCATTGAGTGGGAGGTTGCTAGGAGGGCACAAAGCATGAGTTGAAGGAGAAAAAGGGCAAAGACCCTTCAGGAGTTTGAGAAACTGCCAATATCGAGGGAAACACACAAGGTGTGCACAAGGGGACGAACTTGTCTCAAGTTCGAAGTTCAGGAGAGTTATCATTTCCCAAAATGAAGACAGGGACCAAGGAGTTGGCCATTGCAGAGGAATAGTTAGAAGGGAAAGCTCTTCAAAATCCTTGAAGGAGTCAAAAGATTAGGAGGGACAATGTTTCCAATGCGCTAGTCAAAACCCAACAGTCAGGCTCGCAGAAGAAGGATCAAAGTCTATGCCTTTGAAAAAATCTTGGAGTCCTTCATCAAAAGGAAGAACATAAAACCACAGAGGAGGAGCAACAATTGTCATTAGATCGACTGATTGACATTCATATGGACCATTGGATCTATGTCCAGACAAGATGAGAAGTGCGCACAAAGGAGGACATATCCTTGTCGTAGTATCTGAGATTGAGGATCACAAGTCGTCGGATCCAGGTAAGTAGCACGTGTTTTAACATTGAGGGTCCTTCAAACTTCAGAGGTATGGAGGTTTCTTTTATACTTAAGCGTAAGATTCCTAAAGTCCTGATATCTAGAGTAAATTGAGACCATCCATATGTAAGGACACGTGTCAAAGGATCCTCGTATACAAAGGACTGGTAGTCTGCAGAAACCAAGGTACAGTGTTGAGGGGACTCCCGAAGCTCCGAAGAGTCGGAGTCCATATCAACCGTCCATCTGAGAGGGAAACATGTTAGCAGATCAGAGGAGGTCCAAAGCCTTAGTGATCTAGGAGAACAAGTGCACATGGTGTACAGAGCTGCAAATACCTGAAGCTACAAAGTCCCAGGGAGAATCCAAACCGTTGAAACAAAAGGACAGGTGTCAGCCAATCCTGAGATATAGAGGTTTAATACTCCGGAGGGTTTTGCGAAGTGGAGCATTTGGAAGAGAATTTTTCGGAGACCCAGAGGCCAGAACTTAATTTCAGTCGTTGGATTGAGTGACACATGGCATCAGTTAAACCCTTCGCTAATTCGGTGTTCGGAGGGATAACAAAATTGGAGGAGCAAGGACTCTCGAAGACTAGAGTCCTGGAGTCCATCAGGACCATCTATTTTGAGGACGCGTGTCACCGGATCAAAGGGTTCAAAGGATTCATGGAGCATGGAGTGCAAAGGTACCCAGAGACTCGAAGGCCAGAGCAAGCCTCGACTGTTGATTAGAGAGGGGACATGTGGAGGACATATATTTATTCCACTAATTCAACATTCATAGGGTTGTAAGGTATGGCGACGAGAAACTTCCTGGACACCCGAATCCTGAAAAAGATTTGGGCCATCCATCTATAAGTGATCTAGAGTCGTCCATTCGCCAATGCAGTAGTTCGACGATTTTCCCCTCTGAAAGATATGGAAGAAGGCATATAATGAATTCTCGAAGCCCGCAATTTTGAAGTAGATCCCAACCGTTCATTTGGTTGGGCATGTGGAACAAGGATCGTGGTTCCTCATCGCTTTAGAGGTTTGGCACTCTAGGAGATTTGAGGAGTGGTGCAACAGAAATGGCTAGAGCTCGAATGATTGGAGCCACTACGAGCTATAGATCTTGATGGATATTGGGGACTGTTGATCCCATAGGTTTTCGAAGGTGTGCCAAATTCAACGTTCGACAGTTTTGGAAGGCTGTGAGGACAGAGCTCCCGGAGCCCAAAGTGCTCAGAGCCCCGAAGTGACGCGTTTTCGTTAAGTGTCTGGACACGACTACGGTCATATGAGGGTTCCCACCAAGGAAAAAAGGGATAGAGGGCCCAAATTTGATTCCACAAAGGTAACAAGAGGTAGGCCCACAAATTTTCACCCGAAGTCACATGGAGGACTTCGCTAGTGTGACAGGATCCTCACGACTGTGATTTTAACATGGGGAAAGAAATAAAAGTACTTGTATAATATTTTTTAGGGTTTAGCAGAGGCCCTGAGAGATGATCCAGCTTTGATTTTGATCGATCCTAGACCGGGAGGTCAAGCGGACCCCAGGTGAAGGAGGGGGTCTGCATAAGGTGGTATCAGAGCCTGAATTTTTCTTAGGAAGAAGGGATAAAGATGGCTACTAAATGCCAAAGGAAAGATTGAGGAAAGGTCCAAGAGCTCAAGAAAATGAGGGAGGAGCTCAACAGGTTCACACTACAATGACAGAAGATGCAGCAAGAGACACAGGTAAGATGGAGGAATGGCCTTTGAAGCAGAGAGAAAGGTGGCCAGTCCAATAGTTGGTTGCGAGGAGAAAAAAAAAATGTTGAAGAGGTGGCCGAGGTATGCTAAAATCATAGGTGATGAGGAGGAGAGATCAAGCAGTGATCTCATAGACTGCCAGGAAGGCAGAAGTAAAACCTCATATTTCTAGGTGGGCACATAGGAAGTGAGATTGTTTGAAAGTCTCAGGAACTCAGAGGTGAGTTCAAATCAACACAGAGTGCTGATGGAGGAGGATCAAAGGTGTATTTTGATCATTGGAAGAGTTAACATATTCCTTCCAAGTATCCTAGTGGAGGCCAGTGCACATGTTGTAGATGCAGAAGGACAACTAGCAGAGACTGGCAAGGAGGATAAAATGAAGTAGATATTGACATCTTCCCAAGTGGAGATGAGAGAAGAAGAGGAGCATTTAGATACAATTCTCACTCAATGGGAAATGAAATTGATAATGATGGAGGATTTTCTATGCCATCCAGGTAAAAAGAAAGACTGCCAGAAGGATGCAATCATGAACAATGAGGAGAAGTTCCAGCCTGAGGAACAATTGGAATATGTTGGACTTGTGCCAGCACAAGTGGATACAGGAGCATTGACAAAAGTTTATCTGTCAGAGGAGATCGCTAAGAAGCAACTCACTAATGTGGTTCCATAATTTCGACCTACAATAGAGTGGAAATATAAGGCCACAAAAGTTGAAGTCAACGTGGGGGATCATATTGATCTACCCATGTATCTGAGTGGTGAGAAGGAGATGCAGCAGAGCAGGCTGCAAAACAAGAGCTAACCCAAGAACCAATTGGACGAGGAGATTGAGAGGATAAGGAAAATGATGATGAAAGAAGAATAAGAGTCCATCAATAGTAGAGGGAAGATGAATAGAGGAGGACCTGCAACAATAGGAAATAAGCAACAACAACAACAAAGCAAAGGAGAGAATGGACAACTCCAAATTCATATTTGGGGCCCTGGAGGATTTCAGCCACAAGGAAGCCATGAGCAGGAGCTCAGGATTTTTTTCCAGCATGGGAGTATGATGCAGGAGAATCGCTACATGTCTTCAAGATCCAACAAAGATAGTGCATCCATGCACTAAGAGGGAGAAAATCCCAAAGAGTACACGCCCGTCCTGTCGAAAATCAACCTAAATTTAATTTTTTTAATGTAATAAATGTTTAATGGCTCAAGGGAAACCGAGCCCAGATATTTGTACAGACTGCATATAATGTCGCCTTTAATGGTTGACATATAGTTAGGTTTAGGTCTTGTTATCACACAATTTGTACTTTCCCAAAAGCCAAAGGAAAGTGAGCAATAAGTTGGCGTAACAGGAGGTTGTCCTATCACTGTCACTTAAATAAGACACCTCCTTCTCTTTAGGAGTAACACCCCAGGGGATATTTCCCCAGTGACCTAGGGGTTTGAGGAGGCTAAGGTAAGAGTATCAAGAAATTTCCACCCCCCTCACAGGTCACTCTGATAAAAAAGTCCCAAAGGTTTTAATAAGGTGAAGAAAATTAATATTGAATTGTACCTTCCTAGAACAAGACAACAAGAAAAATACTATTTTCAAGTATCATATGATGTTAGTGCTTCATAAAACCATAGACTTTGATAAAAAAAGCACAAGATTATACAAAAGCTGAAGCAATAGAAGTACTTTTAACATCAATGTATATATAGCAATAAATTCACAATTATGCCTCAATAAAGCTTCAATAATGACCAAAAATGATAACATAAACTTGACAAAATGCTAGTAATTGTTAGAAGCAATGAAGGCAATGTAAAATCAGCTTTAAAAATTGCTTTTAAGATGAATTTGCTGCTGTCATAGATGGTTGTAGAAATATTTTGCAACAATAACAAAGTAGTTAGTAGGTTAGTCTAATCTAAAGTTAGAAATTGTTAATAAAGATCTTAAGGTAGATGGTTTGAGAGTTGTTTAGTCAATCAAT
>ML789516.1:533403-547151 GCA_009831015.1 Picea engelmannii | reverse complement strand
AAATTTTGGCATCTGAATTTTGGCTTTGAGTGATGATAATGAATATTTCCAGGATGGGATTTACATGAGTAACAACTAAAATTTTATTATGGTTGGTTCTTGTGTGACAACCATGAATATAGAGAATGTTGGTTCTTGTGTAAGCAACATTCATTTCGTTATTTGTTCTCTTGCTGTTATGGTAATAAAATGTTGGTTCTTGTGTAAACAACATTCATTTCATTATTTGTTCTCTTGCTGTTATGATAATAATTTACCCTTTTACTTGCTGGAATAAGAAAACATCAGTGAGTATAAGAAATCCCTTTCACATATTTGTGAATCATGCGAATATGTATATAAATTCTTATGAAGAAAAGTGAAACAAAGTATTGTTGGAAGAAAAAATGTTGGTAAATGGTAAGTAAGACGAAAAATGGAATGATGGTAGTGAAAAAAAAATGGAGTGATGATAATGAATATAGTCCCCCCTCCCCCCCAACTGAATTGGTTGCATGTCCTCATGCAACATGGCATGAGTCATAGAAGTGAAAAGGAAAAGGACCATGGTGAGGGATTTTTCTAAATTCATTCATTCAAGCATGTAAGGAATTGCATGATTAAAGATTAGAAAGCAACATACCTCCACTTACCCAAAATGTTGATGAACTATGAAATAGGAATATGGCTGATGTGGCTGCTGGAGCATGGAAGATGTCACTGCTACAGAATCGTGTGAAAGGAGAATGTTGCTGTAGCTGTGACTGCTGTCACTGCTGGATCAGAGAATGTGAAGTGGAGGAATTTGAACTACTGCTGAATCATGGAAAAGAGGAAGTATGAAAGTGGAATTGTAGTACTCTCATATAGCTGAAGTCATGCTACTGTAACTGCTGAGGAGTCATGGAAAAGTGTATAGTCTTCACCTGCTGCTAAACCTGATGGTACAATTCTAGTCATGTGAATGAATGTGTCAATGTCGAGCATGAAGAGAAGTCATTAGATTACCGACCATTGATGAATGTCATTAACCAATGCGATTCAAACTCACCATTGATGTCAATAAGTGCCAAGGTACCCGAGTACATCTTGCGAAGTGCGAATGAATGAGATGATGTCGAGCCACTTGCAAGATCTGACAATCAAGGGACATTGATGTATTCCCATGATTGTCAATGAGAGAACTTTCCATTAAGGCATGCAAGCCTCTAGGTACTCTAAAGGAACTCTAGTCTATATCCCAAATAAGGTGTTGAGGTTGATGGGGTAAGACTTGTTGAAAGGTGGGCCTTAAGGAATCCCACATCAGTCAATGCAAGTTCTGATAAGAATATTGGTAGGACTATAGGAAAGATCTCAGTAGAAACAATGTTTATAGCAAGGCAATGTAGTCATGGAAAAGGGAGTTGGATGGTTTTATTCATAAGGCAAAAAGAGCGGGAAAAGAAAAAGAGATGTATGCAACTCAGAAAGATAGGTGCATGTGAAGTCATGAAGGATAAGGCAATGAAATAGTGGACTCCAACATGGATGACAAATAAGCTTGGAAGGAGAAATGCGGGGAAAGAATTCATGACGCAGAATGGTTGTATGAATGGTCATCATGTAACAACAAACGTCATGATATGTGCAATAAGACTTAGCTCCTTCAAGCAGTCACAAAAGCATGTTTTTTCGGAAAAAAATTGCAATTCTTGAAAATCACTTTGTCATGAGATGTGACCGGCTGTGAACCTGAAAAAGCTTAGTACCAATTCCTGCACGAAAACTTGTGATAAGTTTGAAAACATAATCATGGAGAAGGAAGTACGAGTGCAACAAATTAAAGAAGTAACATGCGTTTATACCTGTTGTCGTTGTGCACTTATTCCATCGTTGATTGCTGCTTGAAGTGACTTTAGGAAAAAAATTAGTGTTTAATCGTAGAAGCATGTTTTGGCATTGTTTTCAGGAATTTGTTGAAAAGTCCATTTGTTATTGTTTTATAATTTTTATGTATTTTATGTATTTTGTGATTTGATTTTTCTAATGTTTTTCTTTCTTTTAGTGGTTTTATAATTTTTATGGTTTTTGAGGTTTCGGTAAGTGTATTTATTCCTACAAAAATAAACTAGAAGATTTTTGTTTTTCTTTGTTGTTTTATATATTTTTTTCTTTTTATTAACTATCTAAAACTCATCAAATAAAAAAGCAACTCTGAAATGCAAATCATTAGTCTGGATGAATATTTAGCATAGCATGGAAAAGCACTAGATAATGTTTATTCAATCACTGGGTATGGTGCCAATGCTTATAGTGGCAACAATATGCAAAATAAAATCAAGCAAGTAAATTTCTGCATTTCTTTATTTATTTTCAAATGGCAATGGGCAAATCACTAAAGAATACAAAACCGAAGTTACAAGTTTCAATCACCATATATAAGCCCCCATTTTCTCCATATGCAAACAATTTTCAATCTATGTGCGAGAAAGTAAATGAGAAAATGAATCTTGTTCTACAAATTGATAGTCATTTTTCTGCACATTGAGAGGGTAGGGGGGACAAAACAACATCTACTAGCGTGAGAAACCTACCATATTCTCCTACTTGACAATGATCACCTGGAAAATGAGAGAAGTATTAGAACCATTCCCTGTATGAAGAAATACTCTAGCAAAATCCTTCACACGAGAATAATAAACTGCGCATCAAAACCATAAATGATATATTTAGATCTTAATCAGGTGATGAATGGACAATAAATCAATGCATGCATTTATATTTCACTTCCTCGTATGGGATCATCTAAATCCAAGATCGTGTTTGCAGGTGATGTATTTTGCCAATGTATCAAGACACCCATCCCTGACTAGAAGGCAGTTGAAAGTCTGACTGAAGAATATCTCAATCAAAGTTGATCGATTTTTTTTTGCCTTGGTTTTGTTGGAAAGTCTCTCGATATTCTTCTTACTGGTGAGAACTACAACAAGAAATGCATACAATGGGAATCTATTGGGTGAAAACCTTGGAGAAGAGGAAATAGAATAATATCGAGGTTGAAGACGTGGGGCAATTGCTGCAAAGAAGACACCAAGAGGTGGATTTGTAGATGGAAATTCTGCCATTACTTCAAAAAAACTGATGGTCAGTCCAAAAACACAGGATAGGCCCATTGTAAATATGTAATCATATCTTAACAGACTACTCACACCAACATCCTTTTCATCAAAAAACACCTCCACGTACTCCCCAGTCAAGATCCAGAACACCGGTGACAGTATCAAAGATAGAAAATTGTTATACATCACAAACCCCCATGTATTCACATTGGAAACAATAGTGAATTTTCACAAAGCATATGATTCCGCCGCTGCCAGTATGTGCGAAAATGTTTGGGAAATGCATGTGAAAACCAGATCCAATACCAACCATGTAGCCTCAAATGCAATTGCACCCAACTGAAACACACACCCCATGAATCGATATGTGAAAGGGGCGGACGGATTGAGATTTCGTGGGATTGGGATCCCAAAGATCTCGTGTGTTTTCTGCCATTGACAACTGACTCAGTTTCGATTGAATGTTCATTATTGACTGGGTTGTTGTGAAAGGCAGTGGCTTACGACGGTCAATCGAGAAGGGGATCTATATTGTAGGCAATGTATGGATGATAAAGATTGATTCGTGGATGTTGTTGTAAGGCTGCTACAGGAGTTTTCCAAAGATAGCGTGCGCCTTATCAAAAGATGCCAAAACATAAAACAAGTTTACATGTGGATGTCAGGAAACATTTGGCGGACATCAACTATTGCAAGGATTCTCTATTCCATAGGGAAACGTAGATTCGCTTCTTAAGGATATTGTCAATTAGATTTTAATTACTTAAGTTATCACTAAAGTTCCAACAAAAAAGATCTTAGAGTGATCACAACATTAGTTGCAGGTCTCTGGTTTCTCTCTGTTATTGGAAGCTGGTGTGATTTCCTAACTCTTGCCTATATTGTTCTTATTGTCACACATACTGTTCTGGTTCTGTACGAGAAGTAAGAGTATCAAACTTGGATCAACTCCAAGCATCCATTTCAAGGAGTAATCCGGGTGGTGATTTATCATTAATTAGATATATGTTTTGGGTTAGCACTTTTATTTTTTAGTTTTTAAATGATTGATGTTCATCTAACTGACCAACAAGACTCGTAACCTCACTTGCCGGTACAGTTGATTATTATCGTTATTAAGTTCACCAAGTTTCCATAGACTAAAAATTAATTTCTTCAGTGCCTAACCTATGGTTTTGTTTGTAACTTAATCAATCTAAATCTTTAAAGTAAGCAGTTAGTTAAGATCTAGGTTTCAGGGTGGATATCGAACTAAAATTCATTTTGAATAGGTGTTATATTGAAGGTAAAGTGTTTCTGAAGTGACAAATTTGACGTTAAGAAAATATCCACTGAAATCTATCACTTTAGCAAATCTCTTGGCATTCAATTATTTAATTGTATGATAGAATCTGACTAAGAATTCATGGTTGAATCTATAAATGATTTCTGATTGGGGGGGACAAACTGGCCGATCAAGAACAATCCTATGACCGATCTAAAAAATGAAAGGGGCGGGAATAATTCTACGCCTGGAGCATCTCTAGACGGAGAAAACCCTAGAAAATTCTACCATTATGTAATGCTCATCGTGCAGTCCATTGAATCATCTCTACTGAGGCCCCTGTGGCTTGTTTTCTGTATGAATTCCCACTCTAATCATTTTATATTTGATTTGAAATCAAGATAGTGCCGAAGTTGACGATGAAACTTGTAGATGACTATTTATTGGTTAATGCCACAATTTTCTTCCCACATAAATTTGCAGCGATGAAAACAATTTGACTAAGTTTGTGATGATGCTACCGAAGGGTTTGATCTTTTCATGGATAGAACATTTAATCCCAAATGTGGAGCTCAACACCATGAGCAGGTCTCTTTATTTTATATCTTGCCATAACAAACATGAGATAGTAGTAGGAGAACCAGAACCAGGTATGTCCGAAAATCTAGTTGAAGTTATATGCAAAATATGGACAGCTAAGCTAGAAAACCAGCTGAGTTCGGCAGCTCCAAACCTAACGACCGCCATAGTCATAGATGTTCTCCCCAATGCAAAAACTTCTCTACAAACCTACCGCTTCTTCAATTGGACCCAAGGCAATGGATTCAAACACGACATAAAAACCTATTTTAATATATTGGAAATATTAGGGCATGGTAGGCACCTAAATTCGGCAAGAGCTCTGTTATCTAGCATGCCCAACAATGGAGTTGTATTGGAGGATTATGTTTTCAATAGTTTGATCAAAAGCTATGGAAGAGAAGGAGTGATTAAGGATTCCATTGGAATTTTCAAGAAAATGAAAGAGCTTGGGGTTCCACCCACTGTTTTGACCTACAATAATCTTTATTATTTTATTTATTATTTTTATTTTTGTAAAGATTTTGTTCTTATTTGTATTCCAAAATAAAAAATAAAAATAAAATTAGAAAACTAGTTTAATATAAAGAAACAAATTTTTTAGTTGTTGTTTTAATTTTGTATTATTCCTAGATCTAAAAGAAATTTAAACAATTAAAGAAATTTGTTTGTTTAGCAAATGGACATATATAATTTGAAATTGAAGCCCAACAATTCCGTGATTTTTTTTTTTTATTGTCAACAATTTTTCATTCGTGAAACTTCATAGTCATTCTACTTTCTGATCCTCGCGATCACATGAAGCACGGAGGAGAGCATACTTATTCTAGCAAAAATAAAAACTTGAAAATAAAATCCTACCTACACTACGCTAATTAAAAATTAGAGATTTGTTATGTGTAATCAAACAACCAATGTAACCATAAGCGCAATAGTAATAAGAATATGTTCACTATGAATTCGCGAATGACAATCACAAATATATATATCCGTGCGAAATTAAATGTTGAAACTGTAATTTAACAAAATAAAAAGAAAAATTGAATGGATCTAACCTAGTACCTGCTTGAAACCATTGTTTGATAATGCTTTCGTAGGCATAGTTTTCAATCCTTAGATCATGTCGCAACTCCTCGTTATCCTCCTCAATCTCTTGCTCACATAATCATTCGTCATCAAATTTGCAGGGTTCCTTGTATGTTGTTTCGTCGTTTGCCTCTGGAGGAGTAATTAAAATTTCAGCTACTGTCAAGATCTCCTCTTCCAGAGAAGAGGAGATCCTGACTTTTGCTAGGATCTGAGTGAGCTGTTCCAATCTTATACTCATATTTAAACCATATTGAAAAAGGAGAATGATTTATCATTAAAGATTTGAATTAAAACTAAGAAATTAAAACTATTTGTAAAAATAAAAAACGCCAAACTTGAACTCCTTGCGTTACTGGGACCCTGGTGTCACCAGGTTGTTGGTTCACACAAGTTAGCTCATCATAAATAAAAGTAAATTTTCATAAATAAAAACACACTTTTTCATAAAATAAGGAGAAACACACTTCTGCATAAAAGGGAGAGGACAACCTAACTTTGGAGCAACCCTACTAAAGTGGATGCACAGGTTCTTACCTCTCATCTAACTGTCTTCTCTCCGCCCTTAGGTCGTCCATAAAACCAATCCAAAATCATTAAAGCAATCTAATTCAAATGCTACCTATTACCGTTTACAACTCCCCAGCAACGACGCCAAAATGTTGGTGCAATTATATGCATAATATATTACCAATCATAAATTATCAACCAGGATTCGTAATCAGTAGAATTGATGCACTATATGTACTGATAATAGATAGGTTCCTATGTCTATTTAGTATAGCTTAGATAATAAAACCATTTAGAAACCAACACACTTTTAAAAATAACAATCCTCACACAATTCGAAAGATGGAAAGAAAAACTCATAAATAAGCAAAATCTCTTGCTCAAGAGATGGACATGTTCATTGATGGCTCATGAAAAGAAAATATGAACTTTGATTCTATCTCCTGGAGAAACTAAACTAACAAGTGGGATGCTCCATTAAAGCTCATGTATGGTGAAATATGGAGATCCAATGGTTCCTGCATTACTACACTTTGCAACACATTCGAATAGTGAAATCAAACAAAATAACATGAAATCAAAATAACAAGTACATGAAATGAAAATCTGCACTAACAATTTACAATAAGCTTACCAACCTGGATCGGTGGCCCTTGTCGATGCCAACATGGAAGATTTT
The DNA here is from genome assembly GCA_009831015.1 of Picea engelmannii. Classification (NCBI taxonomy): domain Eukaryota; kingdom Viridiplantae; phylum Streptophyta; class Pinopsida; order Pinales; family Pinaceae; genus Picea; species Picea engelmannii. The sequence continues at coordinate 539,953 of ML789516.1, read as the reverse complement.
AGATCACCAGATGCTAACTTCTACGAGAGACAAAATCACTGAATTCAAACTTGCATTCATCTCCAACAAGTAGGTTTAAAAAAAGAGTCTTTTCATGAATCTAATCTACATCATAACAATTCTCTCAATATACATCATAACAATTCTCCTTTAAGAACCAATCTTACATCATAATAATTCTTCCCCTAATCTACATAATAATAATTCCCCCCTCATGAAGAGAAGGAACTCTCTTTTATACATGAGATCTTTGAAAGGAAGATAAGCATCTCATAATTACAGATCCACTTTTCTCTCAACCAATTTCCCATTATTACAAAATATTATCTCTTCAAATCTTCACACATATCTCTCATATATCTTGGATAATATATGACAACCAAATCTTCATGATCTTCTCCTTGGAATAGGATTGAATTATCTCCTCAAATCTTGAAATGGTGGAGGAAGTATTCGAGAAGTCTTTTTGAATTAATCCTTCAGATATTCCTACACATTATAAAGCTCACACATTTTTGAGATATATATGAAAATATGTCAATTTTATAATATTTAATCACAAATTCCCTTTTAATACTAAAATAAATGATTTGGAAAATAATAAGGTTAAACCCATATTTAATTATGAAAATGGTATCATGAAAGGTTAATGAGGTGATGAAATGTGAAGAATGATGAAGGGAAAGGTGGATGGAAATGCGACATTTATGAGTCCCAACAGTTATTTCCCCTATAACAAAGGGTTATGGATTCTAGATGGAAACATGATATTTCAAATTATAAAGTTTTACATCTTCTGTCTCAACTAAATGTAAATATTGTAAATATTATAGTTGGTTAAAGGGTTCATGGTAACCAAACACTCATAACCTTATACATTTATGAATTAAGTATCCATCCTCTAAAAATTTGTAAACTATAACTAACAAGGATGCATGGCAGCGTAGTCCCTGCCAAGCAGGTTACAAGGTAAATTGTGGAAAATGGGGTCAAATTGTAAATGACGGAACTATTTGGTGCAAAATGTATATCACAGAAATGTTGTGTGAAACATGTATATCACGAAACACGGGGCATAAAATTTCGTTAGCGCTAAGGCGCCACCCCGCAGAGAGATAATTGGTTAAGTGTGTCGGGTTGAAGTGGGATAGGAAAAAGTAGTAGAGGAATATGGAAACTGCAATGAAGATGTGGAAAGCATCATGAAGCATAGGTGGTATCCATGCAGTAAATGACGTGTGGCATGTAGAGGAACATTTATTTTTTGAAAGTATATAACAAAATACAATTTGTGCATAGTGGAAGAAAAATTTGGAAATTTAAATGCATTTGTCATATAGAATGGTGAAAGATAAAAATGTATGAGGACATAAATTTAAAAGGAGATAAGAAAACAATTTTATTTGAAATATGTCAAAAAATAAAAGTTTTTGAAATATATCAAAAATTAAAAGTCTATTACATATTATTGGAAATTTCAATGCATTTTTCATATAGACTGGGATTGGGGCTCCCGCGGACCATAAGAGAAATATGTACAAGAAACAGGACTGTAGAAAGAAGATAGAGTGCAATACCTGCAAAATAAATAAATTGAAAGGTATAAGTGTTTGGCTACACATTTCTATTTAATAAAGTGGAATAATTGGGTTGATAAACAAAGAAGGATGTGATCAATAGACTTATAGTGATGGTACATATGAGCCCTTTTGCTATTTTCTTGCGGCTGCCGTTTCATTGATGTCATCGATGACTGCTGGAATCGTGGAAACTGCCTGTTGCCTTTCATCGGCGGCCTGCTTCAATTCCCTTTTGAGACATTCTTCAATGCAACTTCTCATTGGGGTGACATTTATCTCATTCTAGATTTTTATGTTGAAAATATCGTTTTCTAATTCTCGGAAGTCGATAGAAAGATTTCACAGAGCTTGATGAATTTCCTCATTTTGTACTGAATAGTCGACTAGCCAGTTGTCGAGTGATCTTGATCATATTCAAGGATGTTGTAAAACTTTTCCAAAATAACGCCTTAAACATATCAACTTGTTTATCGAACTCTTGCCTAGTTAAGGGAAAGGAGTTTGCGATTAAGTCAGGGTCTTGGAAGTCGTTGGTATTTTCGGCTAAGTTTATTCTTGCCAACCTTGTGAATAATTTATCTTTCTTTGAAATGGCTTGTTCACATGACTGAACAATGAGATGTAGGTTCTTCACTTTTTCTTTCTAGCATGCATTTAATTGACCGATCCGGTTTTTGGATGGAAGATCTTGTTGTCTTATTTTTGTTTCTGTCATATTGTTGACAATGGTTCCAAAAGGAAGGACCATGTTTAAATAGAAATGTTCTTCATCTTTTAACTCTGCCTGCAAATTTTTGAGCAAACTATGTGCCCTGGTTCCAGGGGAAGTGATGGTTTGTGATGTTTTCCATGCCTCAATAACCAGTTCCATTCTTTTCTTGATATTATTATCCACATATCCTCTACATGATGTGAGGAGGATGGAGGATTCTTTTAAGTTGGCTATAGGGGTGGCAGGCATGGCTATTGCCAAAGGATTGACAAGCAATGGCATATGAATCAAAGCCTCTTCCAATTCCTTGACCCGGTCCTTCAGTCTGGCATTCTCAGCCTCGATGCTTCCAATGGAATCATGAAGTGCATATCCACTCGCCTTGTGAAGTTGATATATTTGGGATGACCACATGTTGGCAAGGTCAACCTCTGAATGAGATTTTACTTTCTTATTTTTTACATCTTTTTTCTCAATTATCAATTTTTTGGACTGGCTGTAAAAAACAACGCTCTGGAACACGAAGGATTCATTTTTGTCAAAATTTTTAGTATCGGATATGTCCATTGGACAAGTATGCTAGATGGCATCTCCGGGATGATCAAGGTAGCGAAGCATGATATCCATATCAGTTTCAAGTTCCATCTTCTCACTCTGAATTTCTGGCTCTTTCGCGTGTCCCACATTTTTTTTTCTCTTCTTGTCTACTGGAAGCTTGTGAGAACTATCAATTTTAGAGTGAGGAGGGTCATTATCGCTTCCTCCATTTGAAGAAATCTGAGTTGCTTTGTTGCTGTGGTGGACCGTTGGAGCGATGCTCTGGGATTTCGCACTTTTTGGAGTGTTATTTGATGATTAAACTCTCTTGTCATCAGGGCCTTTCCCCTATTTCCTGTAAAATTTACTGCTACTTTGCAGTGTGTCTAGGTCACTGACATCAGAAGCAGGAGCGTTTCCACTAGTGTCTCTATTTTCAGATAGGTGTTTTTTGAAAAAACAATCACCGAGGCCAAGTGTTTGTAAATGTTGTCGAAAAATATTATCGAGGTCGAACCCTCTTATGCTTTCAACATATCTCAGGTTGAAGTTGCTACAATGCATTGCAAATTCGTTAATTTTGTTGACGTTTTTCAACACGAACTCCCCGACTTTCCAAGGTAGAGGAATGAACTGTTTATTAATCTTCTTTTGCAATAGATGCAACCAATAGTTGTATTGTCGTGCTACTTCTGCAACAAAAAATTTGTCCGTAATGTGACATGGAAGGAGAGCAGGTTTTTCCGTGGAGCCAAAAATGATTATCACAGTGTAATTATCCAAATGTTCAAGTGTCCCCTTCCTATCCAAAAAGTTGTTTGCCTATTTAGATATGCAGGGAGAATCTTCTCCTAACAAAAAAACTTTGAAAATAGACACGAAGCCATTAAAAACCTCATAAAAGCAGTGGGAATCCTTGTGCTTCCACAGGGCCTGGTACCGGAACGTTACTGGATTGAATTCCTAGTTGATATTCTTGGATAGAGACAGTTATGGAAACTGACAACAATGTGCTATTGCAAAAACTAAGTAGGACGACATATAAAATTTATTTTCTTTTTTGAAGCTTGACAATTGGGAATAGATTTCATGGGAAGTTAACTTTCCCCAATAAAAAATGGTTTGTTCGTTGACTATGAAATACAAGATATAAAGAGCCATTTAGGAAACAGTTGCTGAGGACTCCTGTCTCGTTATTCTTGTAAACAACCATGCAATTTTGTGGAATGGATTTCTAAATGAACTAACCTGCAAGCTTTTGATATATTCAAGAACTAGAATCGAGTCTTCCAATAAATGGGGCAAGAGGTCCAACCCATTATTATGCTTTGCTAGGAACTATTTGCAATATTCTCCTCTGAACATCAATGTTGGCTCTGACAATCTTAACATCTGGCGGAAGACCTAGGGTGACAAAGAAACAAAAGAGCGGTCCTCCAGTGGAATAATTATTTGTCTGAAATAAATTTATCGGTGCACCAAGAGACCAAGTCCTTACAATCAAAAACCTCAGGGACACAGTTTTCACGAGCAATCCTAGAGGTCCAAATTACTTGGTTCTCTGCGGGACAGGCTGAGTAATAAGAATATGCCCTGGACCACTAGAAGTTCTGGTCCTCACGCCCGAATATGTTCATTATATCTCCACATAACTGCTATCGAGTTGATGCCATAGGTTTATGAGAATGTTGGTTTTCTCCAGACAATGGTTGAAATGAACACTTAGAGCCAATAATGTAAGTCTCTGCTAAATCTTGGTTAAATTCTTATGAATGGGAAAGCTCCTTGAGCCTTTCACTAATTAATGACAATCTGTATGGGTGGTGCATGATGAATTGTTAGCAATAAAGCTTACTTATTTCATATTTAGAAATGCGAAGGTGGTAGGTACAACGAAGAGCAATTAAGGATTGGAGGTTTCATGAACATGCCAAGGCGATGACGTGCGAACGAAATTTCATGATTTTGAAATCAACACTTGGAAGGGATAATATAACCCCCCACAATTCTTGGTTTAATGCATATTAATAGGAGATCTCCTCGAGCCTTTCTCCCATAAATGACAATCTATACGGTTCCTGCATGATGAATTGTTAGAATTAAATGTCAGTAATTTCATATTTAGAAACAACATATATATATATATAAACAATTTTTTTTTCTTTTATTATAGAAAAGTGTGAAGGTCACGGAGATGGGGGAGAGCAAGGAACAAATGGAAAGGTCTGAAAAGTAGTCGGACGAGATTCAAAATAGGGTTACGGGGATACTCAAGAGAGGCGAGTGTTCCACGGTCAAATTTTATGTATCAATTGTTTTTACTACAAAACATGTAAAACGTAAGAGATCATGATGGGGCAATTCAGCGGCCGATTTGTATATTTGCGGAATTCTGAGAAAGTGGCTAAGTATGGAATAGGGAAATAGTTAAGCAGACTCTTTCTCGGAAGCGAGGATTGAAGTTTTCATGAACGGACCAACCCGATGACGTGTAAATGACATTCCATGATGTTTGAAATTAACGCTTTCTTATTGCATGCCTAGAAATAAGATATTATATATAATTGGTAATTTCTAATTACAAAAGGGAGCGGGCACATGAAACAACGATTAAGAACCAAATATTTCTTGAACCCGCCAAAACGATGATCCACAAAAGAAATTCGAAGAAATGGTGAAGTATGGAAAGCGGATAGACGAGATTCAAAATGGGGTGACAATAGTTCCATAGAAGATGTGAGGACCCGATGGTTAAATTGTATTTATCAGAAGTTTTCAGTGCAAAATGTGTACCACAGAAGAGGGCATGATAGGTAGACCGTAATACGGAAGAAAATATGATCTGAGTCCGGTTGTAAATTTATATATCACGGAAGTGACGGTACTGTTCATAGGTCATGGAACAATAGAAGTCCAATCTAGATCCCCCCTACCAGGAATCCGTGGTCGAAGAAGTGTCTGGGTATGGAATGGGGAAGCGATCGGTCGGTGTTGCGATATAAGAGCACGAGTGCAAACTTGAACCCACAAGTCCACCCATGCGCGCAACTAGACATTTTCGAAAAAATGAATAAGTGACTAGAAAGATAAAGTTCAGGGAAAAGAGAAACGAATATTTGGCTAAGTATAGAAGACGAAAAAGAAGGGCCAATATATTCACATCTGTAACAGATATCCCATTTTCCTGCCAAGATATATACTTGGAAAGAAGTGCGAAGTTGACAGGCATAGAAAACATCGACTAGGAATACGATCCACAAGTTTACTTGGTTCTTGGTTGTATGCTTCTTCTGTCAATTTGCATATCGCGGAACTCCGAGTCATTTTTTTAACCAACCAACCCGCAAGTCCAGCTGTCAATTTGTATAGTGCGGAACACTAGGTGTTGTTTCTAGGACACATAACTATAGAGGAAATGCTTTTCCCTTTAATATAACTTCTGTGATTCAAATGTAGTATGTGGCTCATTTTAGCACTTTTCCATCCGTAAACAATGCCAATCTTGAGCCCGTGTGTGAATTTGTATATTGTGGAGCTCCGAATGCTATTTGGAGGTCACAAAAAATAGAAGTGTTGTTGGATCATTGAGAGGGGGGATGAATCAATAATAGCGTAATTATAATCCTTTTTCTTCAAATGTTATATCAATGTAGAATTATCATCCAATAATGAGAAGTAAGAAATAAACAATCACACACATACACAGTACACTAGTGTTTTA
>ML789516.1:515112-526875 GCA_009831015.1 Picea engelmannii | reverse complement strand
GAACCTTCAATTTTGTGATCATTTGTTCTAGTTTTTGAGTGTCTTTTTTCTTATCTAGTTTTGCTTGTAGTTTCTTGTTTTTCTTCTTTTCTCTTATGATAACTTCTATGGAACTCATTAATTCTTCTCGGAAGTCAAATTCCGCCTCTTCAATTTATTCTTCATATGCTTCTTCGTATTCTTCTTTAGAGTCTTCTTTATCAGAGTCTTCTATTTCCATGAATAGAACTCTCCCTGTTTCACTATTACTGACTTCATATTCATCTGATGATGAGATGTCTTATTTGGTGCAAAAGCTTTTCTTGAAAATTTTATTTGTAGTTATTTTACCTTTATATGTTTGTCTACCTTTTGAGTAACCTTCATCATTTCTCTTTTTCTTATGAGGACATTTGTTAGGAAAATGACCAATACCATCACAATTAAAACAAATTAAAGGAAGCTTACCTCTATACCTACCGTTGGTTCCCTTGTTCAGTCTTTTGACGAAGTTGGCCACTTCTTCATCATCTTTCGAGATGTCACTGCTGCTGCTATATTCTTCTTGTTCCTGCAAACCTTCCTTAACTTTAACAACAAGAGACTAGCATTTTCATCAAACGTTTCTTTAGTCTCACATGACTAGTTTTGGATTAGTCAACAACCCTAACTTGAAGTAATCATAACTTTGAACCTGTAATGTATAAAGATATGAAAATGATATACAATGTTATTCAATGTGGTTTATGCAATTCCTCCAGGTTTCGCTACTTGGAACCTCTCAGAAAATGATTTATAGAAAAAATGGCATACCTTGCTGAATTCTATCTTATTCTAGAGAGAGACCTTGTAGAGTGTGCCCCACACAAAATATTTAATGAATTGGTATGAAACTATTACAAAACATACTAAAGATTGTATCCTAACCAAAAAAATTTGTATCACTTAATTTGGATCTGTTATGAATAAGTTATGATGTTTTTACCCGAAACACTTGTTTTTGACTAGTTTCAGGACTGGCCACAAACCCTATTTTCCACGCAGTGTAACTCCCAAAATACAATGACCCATAAGCTAAATTTTTTAACACGGATACTTGGATATGTTTTATCAGTTTCATAGCAATTTCATGGTCTGAATCATTATATAAAAAAAATTATAGCAAAAATGGTGAGATGACCTGTAAATAACATACCTTAGAAAGCACCATCAAAAGAATTTATTCTTCCTTGCATTTTGGCCTTCTTTTCTTCACCTTGCCTCAGAATTTCGGCTTAGATATCCTTGGTTACCTTAGACACCTATAGATATTTAATATGCTCAAGTGTTATTAAAATGAGAGAGCCTTGCCTCTTATTTATACTCTCCAAGTAGCTTCCTTAAAAACATCTTCTAGGTCACTTGGCCCCGCTTTCCTTATTTTAGGGTTAACCCACTTCTAATTTCTCCATTAAATTTATTATTGAAATAATTTATTTTGTATTCACTTTGAATTATAATACACTCATTACTTCACTTTATTATTTACCTTTTAAAATCTCTTAAACCACTTTGACTACTTTGACCTTTTGGGGCTTCTAGATGACATATGAGGGTCCTCCAACATCGTAAGGCCATAACTCTCAAACCATGAGGAGTTATGTGACGTTCCACATACCACCGAAAATGGCATGACAAGAACTATCCATCTAGGATATTTTCCCTGAAAAATTCCCTATCCTTCATCTCATTATTCCAAAATTAATCATGGGTTCTCTTACTTCGCACAACGTCTTCCCGTGAGGGCTTTCACCATAAGGGGATCACTTTGGAGTTCATCCATATTTACTTCTTATCAACCATGAAAAAGCAATAATGAGTCATATTTACATCAAACAATATTGGTTCCATTACCCATACCTTTGTGCTATGAGGCTTTCTTCAAGGGTTGACATCAATGACAACCAACCTTAATCAACAAGTGCAATGTTGAGCCAGCCAGCGTGGAAGTCTGCCTGTCAATTTGTATATCGCAGAACTATGGGTGCTACTTGTAGGACACAAAACAATATAGGGACAATTTAAAGAAAGGGGAAGCGCTTGGTCGAAACGCATGAATCCGCCAACCCGTGTAGCAAGGAATTTTCGGAAAAAAATGATTAAGTAACCAGGAAGATAAACTACAGGGGATAAAAGAGTGGGAAAATAGAAATGCGGAGGGAAGTTTTCGTAAGCGTGAATTGGTTTCAAACAAGCCCCATTGTTGCAAAACCATCATTTTCTACTAATTATCAGCAAATGTTTTGTTGAAGATTAGATTTTATTGCAACTTGTGGGTGTAAGTATGTTCTTGATACATTCTTCCATGACTGTAACATATTAACTTAACTATTAAACTTCATTTTCTACTAATTGTCAGCAAATGCTTTATTGAAGATTATATTTTATTGGAATGTATGGGTGTAAGTGTGTTCTTGATACATTCTTCCATGACTATAACATATTAACTTAAGTATTAAAATTCTTACATTATGGGTTGTTAGCATTAAAACTTAATAATTGCATGTCTAGAAACAAGAATGACGATTTTGCTGCAACATTGTACTTTGATATTGGTACATTCTATTTGCATTGTGAATAGAATTGAACGTTGGTTTGAAACTGTGTAATCCATTTTTTGTTTGCATAAAATCTTGGTGGATTGAAACAGTACATTGTCATATAATTGTTAGATGTTCCATATTAGAACCAATTACCTAAGCAAATACAATATTGAAGAACTACGAGACCACTGAACCATGCCAATGAGCACATGCGTTAAATCCAAAAAAGAAGCAGCAACGAAGACTCCAAGGAAATTTTTTTTAATAGAAAATCCATTTAAAAAAAAAGAAAAACACTAAGTATTGTACATCTATCCTTAGAAATTGGACCCAGTTCTTTGGGCCAAAACATTGAACATATTTGCCACAAACACAGGCACGGGATCCACAGTATGCATAATCCTTGCATTTTTCTACTCGATGAATCATCCTGTGGTAAAATTGATAGTTTTCGGAAGCTTCCCATGAGGAAGAAGACAAAAAATGTTGCAGGGAAAATGGAATAGCCCTTAACTGAAAGTTAGGACACAACTAGAAACTACCTCTGCACAGTCGAAAAAACTTCAGGGACACAGGTTGCACGTGCAATTTTAGAGGCCCAAATTAGTCCATTATGGGTAGATATGTCTAGTAGAAATATGCCCTGCACCAGTGAGAGTTCTGGTCCTCATTCCCAAAGATGTTAGTTGTATATCCAAAGAACATGACAATAGTCCCACAAGTGAATATTGTTTTGGCTTGAAATATATCTCTGGGAGCATCAACATATCATTTCTTTACAGTGAAAGTCTTCTGCCCAGAATAGACTAATTTGGACCTCTGGAATTCTTACTTTCGAACTGCAAAGCGACTATTGCATTCAACGTCGATTTTTTTTTTGAAACTCCTTTTGGTGTTGTCAGGACCGCCATCACTGAGCTGGGAATTTCCGCCCGTTATGGCTTATTTCAATCTAGGTGCAGGAGTGGGAATAGTCTCTGCATTGCCATCATCCATTGCTGTATCATCGCCCATCAGATCATCTTCTTCTAGCTCAGAATCCATGACATCAACCTCTGCGCCAGCCATCAATGCAACTGGGCAAGTTCTCTGAGCAGGCAGGGTTTCCTTGGAATTCTTTGGCTTGAAATATATCTCTCGGTGTACCAAGGGACCATCTCCTTTTTTTCTCCTAGGTGGAGGGAGATGAGTAGTAAGAATATGCCATGGAATAGTGGAACCTCTGGTCATTATGCCCAAATGTGTTTATTGTATCTGGATAGAACCGCTGCCACAAGTTAACGAGAATTTCCATTTGCTCCAGATGATGTTTGAAATGAAAATTGGGGACGGATAATATAACCCTTCGCAAATTATGGTTTAATGCCTATCAATGGAATATATCCTCGATCCTTTTGCTGATCAATGACAATCTCCAGGGTTCATGAAGAATGAGTTGTTACCATTAAAGCTCACTAATTGCATATTTAGAAAAAAGTGCGAAGGTTGCGGTGACGATGAAGAGAGATTAAGAATTAGAGATTTCTTAAAGTCGCCAACCCGCCTGCGCACGAAACAGATCACATCATGTTTGAAATGAATACTTGGAAAGGATAACACTCTTCTCTGCAAATCTTGGTTTAATTCGTAGTAATGAAAAATATTCTCCGGACTTTTGGACATTAATGACAATCTTAACGGTTCCTGCAGGATGAACTACTAGCAATAAATCTTAATTATTGCATATCTGGAAATAAGTACGAAGGTAGAGGTGATGGAGAATTACGACCGAGCATTGTACATTTCGTCCACCCACCAACCCGTGAAACAGATTCCAAGAAATGCCCAAGTATTGAAAGTGGTTGGGCGGGTTACAAAAAAAGAGGGCAGAAGATATACCTAGGAGACGTGAGGGGCCAATGGTCATATTGCATCTCAGTGAAAGATATTGGCCGTCAATTTGTATGTCGCAGAATTTTTGGTGTTGTTTGTGCATAGGGGAACATCGAAAGCGCAATGTTGAGAGGGAAATTTGTATATTGCTGAACTTTGGGTTCTGTATATAAAAGCATGAGACATTCAGAAAAAGGACCAAGTAAACAAAAAGCAAAAGAATACAAGAAGAAGGGGAATTTTTTTGCTAATTTGTAAATCGAGGAAGTCTGGGTGCTATTTGCAGGTGGCAGAACAATGGAAATGCAATGTTGAACCTGCCTATGTAGGAACCCGCGTGTTATAACCCTAAATTGCACCACACATGCTTACTTGGCATCTGGCCAACTCATATCTCTTCTTTGCCAAAACTCTGCTGAACAAACTCTTTAAAAATCCTCTTGTGTCAAGGCCCACGCGCCCTAACCCATTACTGCACATGTGTACACGCTGGCTAACCCACTACAGCCCGCGTGTACCTAACAAAGCACAACAAAAGGAAAGTTGCCAACAGAACAAAAAGCTATGGGTCAGTTAACTGAAACTCTCGGCCATGCATGGTCGAGGGTTCGTCCAAAACCCTAGCTCCTTCTAGCCTATAAAAGAAGGGGTAGGGGTACTATTTAGAGGAGGAAAACAAATATAGCGAAGAAACTCTGCCCATTTGCGTAATCCATTGTCCCAACCCTTTAGCCTTTCCTCATGCCAAAGGAGATTTAATGAAAAGCAGTTGAAGGACAGAAGAAGAGGAGCCTAGGATCAGGTTCAAGGAGTGGTGGTCGGTCTCAACTTTTGTAAGTTGATTCACTTTCAGTAATAAAAGAATACTTTTCCCATCCCAATGCATGAATTGTCTATGGTTTGATTAATTTATGCTTGATTTCTAACCCTTGAGTATAGAAGTAGCATGCATGCATAGTTGTTATTTGTCTTGAGTGCAGGTCATCTGAGGAAGGAGCAGTGCAAGCAAGTAGTCGAAGAGCAACGGAGGATCTACATCAAACGTCGATAATAAGGTTAGTGGTCCTTTTCCATGCATTTACCATGAAAGAGGGATTTAAATATTGGGTCATAGGTAAAAGAGTAATTTATATTCGGTCAAAATCTGCATGCAAGTCTAACCCTAGTTTGCTAGTTCGTAGGGTGTTTTTCCCCAACAACAGAATTGGCAACTCCACTGGGGACGATACTCTTTAGGGTTCCTGGATTTATTTAATTTTTTGGGTAGTTTAAAGATTTTGTTTTCTGTTTTTTCTTTACCTGTCTTTTTATGTAAGGTCTGAGCTAGCAGGGAGTCTGGTTTTCCATACCAGCTTTCCCTGACTTTTGCTTGACTGTAGTTTTCGAGACACACAGAGGTACACATGGCCTGCAGAAGGCCTACACGCGTGTACCCACGCCCTATACTCTTACAGCCCGCGTGTGAACGCTAGCTGTAGAGATAATAGTAGCGTGTAGGACTTTAGAGAACCTTAGAGGCAGTCCTCCTCTTCCCTGTCATAATTATACATTCTGAGGGGGTCTTCTGGAATCCTGTCTGAGTCTTGCTAGTTCACAGTCCTATCTCAGATTGCTTGTTCACCTTATTATTCCTTGCATTATTTGTCTTTTCTGTTAGAAAGAGAATCCAAGCCTTTAAGGGACCTTGTGTAACACCCTATTTCCCCCAACTTGTAAATATAAATGGACTAGCCAAGAACTATGGCAAACTCATAAATGCGAATATGTGATGTAAATGGACCTTGAGGAAGAGGTCAATGAATGTGAATAACATTATGAATTTATTGCAGGACCGCTGATGAGGGGATGTACAGAAAAAGAGACCACGATGGCAGTGGAAGGCCCCTGAAAAGGTGACATTAACTTCCACCGAGAATTAAATACCGTATTTGGACTCTACTAGCCCAGAGAACCAAAAGCGGCTCACTGGCCTTGAAATTCAATGCCTCATAGGATGGTAGGTGGATGTCTTGATGAGGGATGGGATGGTGAACCGCCCATCCGTAGAGCTGTCAGGCCTAATCAATGCGAGGGAAATCGCGCCACACGCAACCTCGCAAGAGGATAAGGCATATGGAAAAGGTGATTGAAAGGGGGAAGACACGAGGGGAACTCTGGTTTTTAACGCAGAGTGAGTGATAGCAGAGAGGAAGGATTGCAACCTTCGCTCCTGGTCACTGGCAGACAGAGAGACGTAGTCTCAGAGCATCATGGTCTCAGCTCGGGGGTGGATAGTGGTAAATCCGTTGGGAGTCACTGAGCCTACGGTCGGGTGGAAACAAGCACCCCTCTCAACAGTTGCACCCATTTCTGAAGTTATTTCTGATAAGTTTTTTGTTCATATTGCATCTTGAAATTCATATACTGACACATATGCTCATAGACCTGTGAAATTGTAAATGATTCCTGTGTAAGAATGTCTGTGCAGTAATTGATAAGAATGAATAGATATTAGCTCATAGAACTGTGAAATTGTAAATGATTTGAGTGTAAGAATGTCTGCGCAGTGTTTGATATGAATGAGTTGATATATGCTCATCACAGAGGAAGCCATGCACGAATTATGTTGATAAATAAATCTCGTTAGGCTTAGATTGAGCTAAGTTAGGCTCCCAGCCCGTCCTCGGGAAGCTGTTTCCCCTATCCATCTCCAGGAAAGCCTGGAATGTATCTCTTGTAGAGATTCCCTCCTTGGAAAGGTCTACCCAGAACCTGGAAAATGGACTTGAAGGCGCAAGTCTTAAGGACCCTGTACGAGGAGGAACGATCCTCTCAAAAACCCGAGGTGGCAGCTTCAGGAAGGAATATCGAAACGACGGATGAGATTTTGTCGAAAAAGCCACGGTTTCCCGATGACCGTTAGATTAGTAGGAGAAGGTAGGGCGTTAAAGGCCTTACCCCTTGGCTTTCCTGTGCCTTCATGGGTAGTGAAGAATCTAGGGCAGTAGATCCCCATGGTCCATGGGAACATCTGGACCGCTAATTTCCCCCGTTTATAAGTTGTGGAAGAGTGCACAGGGTGGGATACCCTGAGTCGTTGGATCTCATTTAGAAATCCCGCCAGTCGTTGGATCAGGAGAAGATGATTAGAGTGTAGCCTCTGGAGTAAGCGCGTAGGGGAAAGGATCTGGGCCACTAGATCTTGAGTAGATACCCATCAGCCGTCGGCTTGACTAGAAGGCACATGGTGGTTAAACCATCGGGATAACGGCCATCGGTATAGCGGGATTCTCAAGGACAAGAAAAACAAGACACTTCAAGTCTCAAAATCCCGACCAGGATCTGGACTGTCCGTTAGCAGAGGACACGTGGCAAAGATCAAGCGCCATCAGCGTTGGGCGCTTCGGGAAATTGACATATCTGTGGACAAGAGGTCGAGGAAGTCCCAAGTGAAAACCCCGACATAATCTGAGCCATCCATTCAGAGGGACAGGTGTCAAAGTTCTGATAGGAGTTGGAAAATCGAGAAATCGGCATTCCTGAGGTCGAAGGAACCAGGACATCGAAAGTCTTGAAATCCCGACAAGGATCTGGACCATCCATTTGGAGGGACGCGTGGAGGAGATCAGAGCTATCGGGAAAGTCCCGACTAGGGAAGCCATCTATCTGCGTTTGGTTCATCGGGATGTCGGGAATCCCGTGGACGTGGTGGTTACCCCTTTTGAAATTGCGAAACACGAAACCCCAACAGGGTAAGGTTGTGGTCACGGGGTAACGGTCACATGGACCAGGGCTGAGCCAGGAGGGCTAGCTGAAGCAGAGGCACATCGGGAATTGGAGAATCGTGAATCCCGTGGGCGTATGCACATCGACATCGAAAACCCCGAAACCCCGATGTAGAGGTTTGACTACTGTCCCGGGGTAGTGGTCACGAGGACCACAGGCTTAGCCTGGAGGGCTAATGTGCTAGGGGCACATCAGGGATCGAAATATCACGGATCCAAAGGTCATGTGTGTTTATACATGAAGAAGTCTGAAACCCCGATGGACGGAAGAGATTCTTTCGGAGGATCTCTGGATCCGTAATGACCGTCATATGTGGAAACAAGACGTTAAATTAAACTAGGACGTGGTCATACTTTAGGATAAGCGGTGAGCATATCTGGACGGCCAGAGTCCACCCGCCCAGATCTACGACTAAGGTTCCATTCCGGAGCCCCCTTGCTGTTCTGCCTTTAGTAGTAGGGGGGGGGTCTAGAATTGGACGCACAACTCTCTAATGGCTGAGATTAAATCCTCATGATCAACGACGCTCAGGTGGATTCCAGACCCCCCTTACCATTCTATCTTTAGTGGGGGGGTTCCGGAATAGTGTGGCGTGTGAAGTGGGGCCCCTCCCTGTCGTGACGTCCACCATGTCGCGTTTCCCTCTCACCACCTGTATTACACCTAAACGCGCGATGGGGCTTGTCCCTATTGGCGGTTCTCTACCCTGGTTGAGGTTTATTCCTATTGGCCATTCGCTGACCCCATGGGAATTCATCCCTATGAGACTCACGTTAGCCCTGGCGGGCTTCAGTGGTTGTAGAGTCTAATGTTTGGACATTGCTGAGGCGTGAAATCCAAATAGGCACTACGTTCAAATTGGACCATGGTCACGACCCGCGATCGCATGAGAATGGAGAAGAAGAAAGAAAGAGCCAGTTTGCGTTGGGTATCCAGGGTTATTTAAGGGCTCGAGTCCGACGGAGGACCGAAAAAATTTGAAATAGGTAGTGGGTATGTTACAAAGTGGTATCAGAGCATGGTTACAACACTCGGCCTGAATGGGCTCATGCGCAAGTCGCGAATAAACCTCGTTCGAAGTACTCCTACGAGGAGTAATCCCCTGACTTAACTATCTTGTCCAGGATTAAAAACTTGGAATATGAAAGCCCAACTGTGTATGCATGTGAAAGAGTTATGAAATTATGTGCAAATTATAAAATGAATTTAACTCTTGACTAATAACTAGCATTTTTCTTTTCACTCAAGCGGACGATCAACCGTGGGAATCTACAGACGCAGAGTATGGTGACTCACCAAGAGGTGGAGAAGGCTCCCACAATAGAGACGAAGAGTCTGATGAAAGAAGAGAAATAGGAACCCCTCCAAACCTAGCTGAGACTGTGAGGAGTCTCATGGTTGAGTTGCAAAGCTGCAAGGCCGATAATGAAAGAATGATGAAGGAGAAAGAAAAGAAAACCGAGATTAATGCAGTTTTACTGCAGAGCTTATCCAACCTACAATGACAAATGCAGCATGAACCTGAGATGCAGAATCATGGTCGTGTCAGTGGCCACACTGAGAGAAGCACATCCAGAAAGGTCCACCCCAGAGGTAAAGGACTAGTGCCAGACAATTCCACTGAGAAGGAAGCTAGTGATTCAGAAGGCTCTTCCAGCAGCAGGACCAGTTCCTACTCTCAAAATAAAAAGAAGAAGCAAAAGACTTCTAAGAGTCATAAATTTGAGGAATTCAAGAAGGCCAAACCTCCCTCCTTTGACGGTGAGATAAAGAAGGGAGAGGAAGCCGAGGCTTGGCTACTCGGACTGAAGAAATATTTCAGAGTCCATGATTTCTCAGAGAACTTGAAGGCCCGAGTGGCCATTTTCAATCTGAACGGAAAGGCTTCCATCTGGTGGGAAGACCTTAAGAATATGAAAGGGGTCCGCGAGGAAGACCTGTCTTGGAAACGGTTCGAGAAGTACTTGTGGAAGAAGTATTTGTCAGAAAGGTATTTCGACGAGAAGGCTAAAGAGTTCTAAGAACTTAAACTGGGACAACTTACTATGGAGGAGTATGTCAACAAATTCCTTGACTTACTGAGATATGTACCCTACATCAAAGCAGAGAAGGCGAAGGCACAATGCTTCATTAGTGGGCTACCCAAGGAATACCGAAACAGAATTGAGTTTGACGAGCCAAGGACCTTAGAAGATACTATAAGAAAGGCAACATATTGTCATGAACAATATGGACATCGGGCAGAGCCTCGTGGAGACTGGAAACAGAAGAGTGGTTTGAGATTTCAGAAAAAGGGGAACAAATCCTCGGGATTTAAAAACTACAAGAAGAACCCCAGAATGAACTTCCCAACTCAGAGTGTACTCCAGCAAAACTTTCCCTCGGTGGATGGAAATAAAACTTCTGGACCTATACCAGTAAAGACTGATAACCCAAAGAGGAAACCTTTGGAATGCTGGGATTGCGGAGGAGAGCATCTCCGGAGAGACTGTCCACACCGACAACAGAATAGTCGGAAAATTTATAACGTGCAGGAAGCTACCACGGTCAATGATGTGGCAAGGAGCGTGCCACATATCTATGCAGCCTTGGATAATAACCAAGCTGACCACCAAGCTTCAGTGGTGGAAATAGAAGGTATGATTTTCAACCATCTGGTGTCTGTTTTGATTGACCTTGGATCAAATTTGAGTTATATATCCCCTAGAGCTATTGATAAGTGTAAACTACAGCCACGAAAACAAATTAAGCCATGGTTAGTACAGTTAGCCACTGGCATCAAAAGAAAGGTGGTAGAGGCCATACCAGCCTGCCAGTTAATGTTGGGTAAATTCCCCACCCAAGCAACCCTTAATGTATTACCCCTGGGGTCATATGACCTGTTGATTGGTATGGACTGGCTGGCCACCCATAAAGTCAAATTGGACTGTTACCATAAAACCTTGGAATGTGTGAGCAAAGAAGGACAAAGGATAACCCTCCAAGGGATCTAAAAGCCGGTCTCGGTGAGGCAAATATCAGCCCTACAAATGAGAAAGTATTGCCGAAAGGGATGTCCCCTATATGCAATACAGGTACTAATAGAAATCGAAGGCACTAAACCCAGCCCTAATGATCACCCTATCCTGAGAGAATATAGAGATGTGTTTCCATATGAGGTACTGGGTCTACCTCCGAGAAGAGACATTGACTTCTCAATAGAACTTGCACCAGGAGCGGTGCCGGTGTCTAGAACACCCTACCAGATGAGCACACCTGAGTTAGTTGAGCTCAAATTGCAATTGAAAGAAATGATGGACAAGGGTTATATTCGACCTAGCATGTCCCCATGGGGAGCACCAATACTGTTTGTGAAAAAGAAGGATGGCACCCTTAGACTGTGCATAGATTACCGACAACTTAATAAAGTAACAAACTATGCAAAGATATGAAAATGCAATCTTTTCATTTCGATGAAATCTATGTTACGAGAAGGAGAAAACATTTATCATTCCCATATGCACGATGTCCCGAAATATATTAAACTCATCAATATCAAGATTCTCAAGAAATGAGAAAAAAGGTA
>ML789516.1:461976-487851 GCA_009831015.1 Picea engelmannii | reverse complement strand
GAGGAAGAGGGAGGGGGAGAGGGGAGGGGGACATAGAGGGAGTATTGATGGGATTTTTCCCTCGTGATTCTAGGTCAGAGTCACAACAGATCAAGACTGTATGGAGAAGATAAATATCTTCCCTCTAGGACAAGCACACAAAAATTGAAAGACTAAATACTTTACAAGGAGAAGTTATGTAAGGAAGAGGGAGAAAGGGTGCACCTTTTAAGTCTCCCATTTGATGTCAATCCCACTCCTTTCATTGTACGAGCTCCAAATCCTTTGCTGGAAACAACCTGCAAAATGGAGAAAATACAAGAGCCACTACAAAGGTAGTTACACGATAAAAAATATATATATTTCATATATCATATTCAAAGTAAACACAATACGAAAATACATACAATGAATACACTATAGGAGGGAAAACAAGTTCTTCTATTAACACCAAATCAGAAATGTAAGTTTCAACCTTGTCTCACCTTTGGCACCATCTCGAATCAAATTGTCTGGGTTCCTCCAAGAATCCCTCAAGAATCAACTCAACCACTATGCTCTTCCTCAAATGGCCTAAGTATGGATAATGATACACCCAATATCCATATAGGTAGGAAAGAGATGTCAAAAAAGGAGTTTCCAGATAACATGGGGTGTTTCTCAGAAAACTATAGGAAAGGGAGGCTTGCTAGAAACTGACAACATAATATTGCACCAAGGGAATTCACCTCTCCTTATCCCTCAATGGTGCTTTTATGTCTTCCCCAAGAGGTTGGGGGAGTTGGATTCCATTGTGTATGGGCATGGGGATGTTGGGAAACAAGCCCAACCAAAAAACCCACCCGAAAACTCAGAATTATTTTATTTTTCATGATTTTTGAGGGCATATGCGAGTTGGAAGTTGGAAAGTCATTGTTGGTGTATAAATATGCTTAGTATATTACACTCATTTATATGTCAATCTGGGATTTTTAATCGAAATATATTTTACACTATATGTGCTGAGAACAAGTAACCTACCTATGTATGTTGTATCTAGCTCAAGAAATAAATAATTAATAACATAACACTTAGTTTCTAGAATTTTTGAATGCTTCACACAACTTTAAACTCAGAAGATAAAACTGATAAAAAAAATCCTCAAACAAACACTCAATTAAAAAGACTCTTTCTTAGGTGACAAGTCTGTGCATTCCAGGTTCATGAAATGAAGAGATGAACTTAAGATCTTATTCCCTATAGTAATTCAAAAAAAAATCAACAATCCACTTTATTCACTCTTAGGAAAAAATAAATCATAACTCTATTCAATTTAATCAAACCTTCTTTAGTACAAGAAACAACCAACATGATTGAGAGAGTTCATTATATGGAACATGAAGGTAAGATATGAAGTCTTATGGTCCCTGTACCTACTAAAAGCACCACAATTACAAACTCAAAACAATAATATTCGCTTTCTCAACAATCCCACACATCAAACCCTTATAAATTAAATGCTAATGTGTAGAAATGGAAAGAGAACTATCTACTCTGTCCAATGTCTAATTACTCACACTGATTCAAAAACAAGTGACTTTGTACTGACCTAGGGATGGACTTCATCCTCCTGACATGAAGTGCATGAGTGATGAAGTCTATCATGATCTCAAAAACTACTTCAAGAGACTTCTATCCAATTGAATTCTTGGAATCTCCATCAACATACTCGCTCAACATGTAAATCCTGTAAACAGGGGTTTGGTATCCGATGAACACAGTTACAACCATGAATACCAGATCAGGGGCAAAGGCAGTATCAGATCAGGTGCAAAGGAAGTATCGGATAAGGTGCAAAGGCAATATCGGATCAGGCACAAAGGCAATACCAGTATAGGCACAAGACTGGTACCGGATGAAATGTTGAGTACGTTGGTACCAGATGCAATGTTGAGTTGTGCTGGTACCAAATGCAATGATGTGTGGGTACTAGAATAAATGTTGAGCGGGTAGTACCAGAATAGGTGGAACATTGGTACCGAAATAGGTGGAGCATTGGTACCAGATCAGACAAGGTACCGAATCTAGTGGGGTACCAGATCCAACGAAGTACCGAATCATGATATAGTTTAGTACTGAATGAATATTCTTAAGATTCAAAGTTATTAGGATCATACATAATCAATCATTTAATCAAATTAAATCAAGAAAACTAAAAGAATCATGCCTTAATCATAAGTTACCTCTCTATGCATATGGACAAGGTCATCAAGTGGATTTGTGGAGGAAACAATCAATTATATACACATAACATAGGTAAAATAGGTTTAGATAGAGCGTAATATAGGATATTAGAAGTGTCAAAATGGAGACTCAACATTTCCCCATGCTAAATTCATTGCATGTCCTCATGGACCAACATCAAAACTGATACTCAAAATGTTTGTAAAATTGAACCATTCCCCATCATTTCTCTGGCTGTGGGATGTTAAGACCAGAATATTCGCTCCTAAGTTCCTTCTTAATCACCCTAGTGTATTGGATCAATTGTAAGATTTTGTTGAGTTTAACAGAGACCTCATCTTGTGCATCCTGTAACCTTAAATTATATTCTTTTATTTGTGCATTCTCTGCCTTAATGTGCCTATGCAACACTTGGTACTCTGTAACTTCTTGTTTTAGCTTCCCAATATTCACTATCGATTGTTGTTTGCTCAAAGAATTGTCAGGATCAGATGTGGTCATTTGTTCAATCACCTCCTCTCGATCTTCCTTCTCCTTTCTTAGACCTATCAATGTTTATGTCACCAACCCCTCGGTCTCACTAATCATAGATCCATAGCCACTTTCTTTCTCTAGAGAATTCAGAATATTAATGGGCTCTTCTTGAAGAGAAGGAACATGTGGAACTATTGTCTTCTTGGCCATGATTCTGGTGGTCCTTTGTATAGGAAGTGAGACTTCCTCAGATTTGCTGATAGGGGTAAAAGTCTGCTAAAAAAACTTCCTCTTCTTCATCTTAATAGTAGTTATATGCCTAGAAAATTGTTTCTCTTGTGTCGATTTGATTTTCACCTTGGAGGACCAAAGTGTGGGTTCTGGGGTCTTCGCTTGCTCAACATTCCCTATTTCCACTCTAGAGGATTGAGGTGTAGGGTCTAAAATTTGTTTCTTTCAAGCCTTCCTCGTTTTTAGCTTCCTCTTACTTCCACTTGTCATCTTAGGATTTTCTTCTAACTCACTAACCGGTTCTTGAGGAGACACAATAACTGCTTGAAGGGTATTTTCCAACTCCTTAACCGATTCTTGAGGGAGCTCAACAGTTGCCTCGGGGGCATCATGTGAAACTTCTTGTTGAATTGTCTTCTTCCTCTTCCTCTTCTTACTTTGTGGCAGTTGATTTTTAGGACTCAATATTGGACTAGGTACTTTAGACTGGGCAAGCTTCTCCTTCTTAGATGTGGTGGGCCCTTCTAGGACTCATTCTGCTGAAACACCCTTCTTTTGACCCTTTTTCTTTCTCTGAATGTTGATTTCATGGGCCTTTTCCAATTTTCTTACTGGCTCTGGTGATAACTCAATGGTTTCTTCATAAGCACTATCTAATCACTCACCTAGCTCAAAGTCCTTCCTCTTCTGTCTTTTAGATTTTGGAATCAAGGTTGGAATTATTTTCTGAGATTGGGAGGCTTTCTTCTTTCTGGACATAGTAGGATCCTTCACAATAGACTTTTCTTTCTCCAATTCCTCAATAGGTTGGGATGAGTTGGGTGTAACAGTGGCTTATTCACCCCCTAATTTCTTCCCTTTGTCTTTCTTTTCCTTTCTGTTGGACCCCTCACTGTGTATTTTTGTTTCCTGTTCCTCTATAGATTTGGGCATTCCTTCCTGAGAAAAATTCTGTTGGAGTAGTTGCTTCCAACTACTACCTTGTGTCTTGAAGGAATAGACAACCAAAATTTTCATTAGGCCATGGTGATGGAGGCTAGTTTCAGGTTTCCTAGAAGCTGATTTCACTCCTCTCACCATTTTATTTAAACTCATCCATAAGAAGTTAGGAAAATCAATTTGTGGCCCTCCTTCAAAATGTGACAAAAGTTTCAAATGGTATAGGAAGGTGACTACATACCTCCCATCGTAGGTGAGAAATATCTACAAACTAATGAGCATTGTCCAATATTATTATTTGATGCATCTTCGAGGAATGCCCTTAGTCCAATCGAGGTCTTGATGTTCTAGCCTGAGAAATTTTTGACAAAGATTCCTGTCAATGATCACCCCCTTGAAGTATTTTTCTCTAGATGAAGGGAGGCCTGTAGCCTTTGCTATGGTGGCCTCTAAAATCGTCAACTTCATATCTCCAAACTGAACACTTTCTCCATCATATGTCTGCACAAAAGCAAGAGAGAATCCTTTGTGATAGCCTTTAAATGGGACCCAGCTGGCCTGTTCATATATTTCCCTGCAAGCTTGATATTTTGGTGTTGCCCTATATAACTGGAACATGGTCTCATGCTTGTCGACCCCCATTATAGATTAAAACAATTCTTAAGGCGTATGAGGCATGGAACAGAGGATCGAGGGTTTAGTACCAGATCAACGCAGATTGTGATGGAGTACTAGATCAATGCAGACCGTGATGGAGTACTGGAAGAGGATAAGTATGTAAAAGATAAAAAGGCAAGGGATCACAGTGTGAATGCAGGCGGCGTGACAGTAGAAATGGTAAATAACGCTCATCTGGATGGAAAAGCCATCTAGAGGAGCATTTATAAATTAAGATTTAGTTTACAATGGTCACATCTAGGGTAATGATGACAAGGTAAGACAGGTCAAATTCATGAATAACTTATAGACTCATATGAAATTTGGCATTAGACAATATTCACGGGAGTGTTGGATAATGATGACAAGATATGTAGTCGTTATGACCAAAACTCACGAGTATGAAATGATCTGACGTCAACGGAATCATGGTTTGACATGCATAAAGATGGAGCTCAATTCATTCGTATGGCATGATATTGAATCATGGGATTATGACGTTTCTCTACTAGATAAACAAAAGACATGAAATTGATCCTGTTAGAGGCACAATTACCTCGTACTCTCAACATTTTGGGTATATAGGAATGTTTTCTTCACAAGGAAATGTAGAAGAGGACTTGCAGAAGTTTGTGGTAGGGAGTGTGCCATAATTTGAGAGTAACCACATGTTTAATACATAATTAGCCTAATTCCTTAATAAAATGAAAAAATGTTGAGTTTATACATCCTAGTACTTGAAACACTTAAATCAAGCAACAAAACTTGAATATAGGATAAGGACTACCAACACCTTATTACCAGTACTGGATCACCTTAGTACCGGATGAACGCAAAGTTGTGCTTTGTACAAGAATATTGTAGACCTTCTCCTTTGGTACTGGATGAGCACAAAGGTGACCATCGGTACCAGATAAATAAAGAGTTTTGCATAGTACCAGATGGACGCATAGTTTTACCCAGTACCGGATGAACACAAACCTCCTCCCATAGTACTAGATGAACGTAGAGATGTTTTTCAGTACCGGATGAATGCAGAGATGTTTTCCAGTACTAGATGAGCACGGAGGCAAACATTGTATTCTAATACTCGAGGAAAATTTGACACAGTACCTGGTGGTAGTGGTTTGTAGACTAAAACTTTTGTAGGTTGAACTTTGTAGAAGTAGCTAGTGTTTTCTGGTGTTCTGGAAGAGGATTTGTGATCTGATTCAACTGAAAAACCATGTAGGTTAAACAAATACCAACACTTGATGTAGTAACTCTGAATTTGTAGTGGAAGTGTCAGAATAAGGTAAAAGAATTTGGTGTCTAGGCTCCAAGATCTGTGACAAGTAGGTACTCTATAGCTAGATTACCACATGTTGAGATTTAGAACCCTCCTCATTTGGAACCAGGCTGATCACTTCTCCTGTTGGCACTTCCTATTTATTACAAAAATAATAATCCTAACTAATACTTTTCTATGGATTTTTCTTGAGTCCAGATTAGTTAATGCTCGTCAGTGTTTTCAATTTTAAAGAGTCTAAAAAAATTAAAGAAAACTCTATATACTGTCCCGTGGATTTTTCTCGAGCCCGGGCCAATTCCTACTCATCGGTATTTTCAATTTTTAGGATTTTGAAAAAATTAAATAAAATTCCATATACTATCTCGTGGATTTTTCTTGAGCCCAAGCCAGTTCCTGCTTGCCGGTATTTTCAATTTTTAGGAGTCTGAAAAACTTAAAGAAAACTCCTCCTGGAAGATGTCCTCCTTATTCATTTATCTACATGAGAACACAATCAATTTTTTTTTTTTTTTTAGTCACATAAACAAAAGAAATGTTCTATCTAATGACACACCTATTTAAAAATATGTACAAAGCCAAATTAATTCACACAATCAAACTTACTATGGTGGGTCAGCAGGAGGAGAAACCCCCTTGCTTACCAGTTGCATTTCAGAGCTCTGAAGAACATGTTTGAAAAAATCCTTTTTGGATAGAGGGTTATGATAAACCTTCAATCGATGCCCATTTATGACAAAGGGAGTCTGATTCTCATCAATATTCTTTATCTTTACTAAACCATTTTCATAAACTGTATCAAGTTCATAGGGTCCCAACCATCTAGTAGACAATTTACCTTTAAAATTCTTGAACCTACTATCATACAGGAGGGCCCAATCACCTGACTGAAAAGACTTCTTCTTGATGTACTTGTCATGCCATTTAGTCCTTTGTTTTTGTATAAGGGTGGTCCTTTGAAGATCATATTGTCTGATCTCATCAAGCTCATTCAATTGTAATAGCCTCTTTTTTTTAGCCTCATGCAGATCCATCCCTAGTTGCATGGCAGACCTGATGGTTTTTACTTGAAATTCTATGGGAAGCAGCACCCACTTACCATACACCAACTCATAAGGTGTATGGCCTGTTGTGTTTCTCCAAGCTATCCTATAGGCCCATAAGGCCTCAGAAAACCTATCAACCTAGTATTTGTGATGTAGCTGAACAGTCTTGATAAGAATAGCCTCTATCACCTTGTTAGTTGATTCCACCTACCCATTTGCTTGAGGGTGATAAGGCAAATATTTTCTATGTTTGATTCTATACTGTTCAGTAAGAGATTTGACCAAATTGTAGGTGAATTGGGTTCCTTGGTCAGTGACTATTTATCGAGGTACACCAAAACGAGTAAATGTTTCTTCGAAGATAAATTCTACAATAGATTGTTCATTAGCAGAATATAAAGCTTTAGCTTCCACCCATTTATCCACATAATTTGTGAAGACCAAGACATACTTATTTATTCGAGACATAGGGTTAATGGGTCCTACAAAATCCAAAGCCCATTTTTCAAAAGGTTCAATTACTACATGAGCTTGGAGGGGCATCTCATCAACTGCAGTAGGTTTTCCCATCCTTTGGAAATCATCACAGTTGGACACATACTTCTTTGCATATTTGAAAATAGTTGGAAAATAGTAGTCGGACTATAAAATATTGCATGCTATCCTTTTATCAGCAAAATGGCCTCCACATAAACCATCATGACAAGATTTGAAAATATCATGCATCTCATAATCTCAAACACACCTTCTGATCACCAAATCAGGCCCAGTTTGGTATAAGCAATCATCATGACACATGTAATTGGCACTTAGCTGGACAATTTTTTGTTTCTCTCGGGAGGACAGATTATGAGGTAGCTTTCCTGTTACAAGATAGTTGGCTACATCTGCATACTAAGGAATGTAAGTAGAAATAGCAAATAGATTCTCATCCGGAAAATCATCATCTACTGGAGTATTATCACCTGCATGAATGAGTCTAGACAAGAAATCATCAACTAAATTATCTTTTCCAGGCCTATCAATAATGGTGATATTGAATTCTTGTAGTAATAACGACCATCTAATCACTCTAGCATTTGTAACAGTTTGTTCATTAAAAATTTGATGGATGAATGGTAGGTATGTACAAAGACTTCATACCCTGTTATGTAGTGTTTGCATTTGTTAATGGCATGTACTACTGACAAAAATTCTTTTTCCATGACAGTGTAATTTACTTCAGTAGGTGAAATATTCTTTCTGAAAAAGTATATAGCATAAGGAATCTGGACTTCCCTTTGTCCTAAAACAGCCCCCAAAACGGTATTTGAGGCATCCGTGAAACTATGAAAAGGAAGATACCAGTTTGGTCCTCTCTAAATAGGGGCACTTGACAACTTTGTTTTCAAAATTTCAAAGGAGATTTGACATTGTTCATTCCAACAAAATTTAGCCTCTTTTTTTAACAGTTTGAACAGTGGGGCAGCTAGATTCGTAAAATTTTGAATGAACCTCCTATAGTAACCAACATGCCCTAAAAATCTTCTGACTTCTTTCTATGAGCTATGAATTTTGATTTGGGAAATGATGTCAATCTTGGCATGGTATACTCTTATTCCAGTACCAGAGGTGTGGTGACCTAGAACAATTCCTTCAGTGATCATCATTCTAGACTTTTCATGATTGAGGGAAAGGTTGGTTTCTTTACACCTAACCAATACTTTCTCCAAATTGTCCAATGCCTATTGGAAATCATCCCCATACACTGTGAATTCATCCTTGTAGACTTCTACACAATCATGGGTCAAATTGGAGAAAATGGCCAAGACAACCCTTTGAAAGGTAGAAGGGGCATTACACAAACCAAAAGGAAGAACCCTATAGGCATAGGTCCCCCATGGGAAGGTAAATGTGGTTTTGTCCTAGTCTTCTGGTGAAATTTGGATTTGATTGTAACCACTAAACCCATCCAAGAAAGAAAAATACCTCTTCCGAGACAAAGTGTCCAAGACCTGGTCTATGAAAGGAAAAGGAAAGTAATCTCTATAGGTAGCCTTGTTCAATTCTCGAAAGTCCACACAAATCCTCCATTTCCCATTTTTCTTAGGGACAATAACTAATGGGGAGACCCACTTGATATCTGATATAGGGTAGATGAAATTGGCCTGCAGGAGTTTTTGGAGTTTTTCTTTCACTATGTCTTTCAAGGTTGGATTCATTCTTCTTTGGGGTTGCCTAACAGGTCTGATCTGATCATTAGTGTAAATATTATGAATACAAGTGTCTGGGTGGATCCTTTTCATGTCAAAGTAATCCCATGCAAAATCATCATATTTCCCTTGAATCATTTGTATCAACTTTTGTTGATGATCTGTTTCTAAGCTAGCATTGATATACAAAGATTTTCCAGGATTGATTTAAATAGCCTGAATAGTTGATTATTTCCCTTCATCTACTTGTGAAACGATGGCTACTGTCGAGGTGGAGGGGTGCCAAATTTCTTGGAATTCAGAGCTAAAGATATGTGTATATTTAGGAAAAGATTGAGGATATTCAATGCATTCTGTATCAACCAAAAATAGGCTTAAGATTTGTTCTTTAGTTTTCTCTTGAACTCCTTTTACCTGTTCAAGTGTCAACACGGGCTAAGTACAATCCTCCTCCCCATAGGGAGTCTCCAACCAGAGAGGAACTTTAGTGGCTGGTTGGGTAGGGGGAAAGAGGATAAGTTTTTCACTTTAAGTGCCATTGGAAATTGTCATCTCTCCAGATCGACAACTAATAAACGCATCAGCAGTGGCCAACCAAGGTCGTCCAAGTACTACTGGATGTCTTGGTTTGGAGGATTTGGGATGAATCACATAGAAATCCACTGGGTACTCCCAAGAATCCAGAGTAATTGTTATATCATCTAAAATTCCTACTGGGGTGATGATTGATTTGTTTGCTAGTTCCAACAATGTTTGTGTTGGTCTTAGGTGATTTAGTTGCAGCATATTCATAGTGTGAACTGACATAACATTTATTTCTACCCCTATATCAATAAGTGTGTTTGGCAAAGAAACATCGTTAATTTCTATGGTTACCACTGGGTTTCCTGGATCACTATATTTGGATGGAATTTCTGATATAAACTCTGATAACTGTCCAACCACCTGTATAATAGAAGGCTTCTTCCTCTTCCTCCATGGATTTTTAATGCAAATATCCCTTACAATCTTAGCATAAATAGGTATATCCTTGATGGCCTGAAGTAGGGGAATCTTCACACATATATTTCAAAGTTGAGTCTCTAGATTATGTCCTAGAGGTTCCTCAGATTTCTTCATGAGTAACCTTTATGGATAACGAGGAGGATTCTTTTTCTGAGGCATTTCTTCTGGGTGAGAAGTGTGAGGAGGAGTTTCTATTGTACAAGGGTGTTTCTTTCTTCATTTAATTGGTTATCCATTTGTTCTTCTCTTTGAACTTCTTGATTATCTATTTGTTATTCTTCTTGAACTGCGTGATTGTATACTTGTTCTTCTTATTGAATGACCACAGTAGGATTTGGTTTATTTACAACCCGCTCTGATCTTAATTCAATTCCATTAAATGGAGGAGTAGTTATTACACAAGTGGGGAAGTTTTTTAGTTCAATATTTTGTACAAGTTGTGTAGGTCTATTATTTGGATTGGGAATAGGTTGTGCAGTAATAGGGGTAGGGAGAGGAGGGTTTGGAATAGGTGTAGATTGCATTTGTTGCTACAGATTTGGATTCATAGGAAGTGAAAGTTGTTGCTACAGCTGTGGAGGTGGAGGAAGAGAAGGAGGATTAAATCCTGGGAACAATTGAGAAATATTGGAAAGGTATTGTGGGTAGGTGGGAAATGTTGTTGGCTGAATGGTAACATTCCCATATGCAGGACCTCTCCATCCTTGTTGCCAAGGATGGATTTGTGGCTGTTGTGGTGACCATCGAGGATAATACATGGAAGGTACCCATTGCTATTGTGAATATTGTGTGGTAGGGTCTACAAACATATTGGGATTTTGTTGTCTCCATGGCCTATTGGGGGGATTGGATGTTTCATGAGGCTCTCCCCCTCCCTTGAAAATGGATTTAAGGCCAGGTAAAGAAGGGCACTCATTGGTAGGGTGATATTATGTGCATAGGCCACATATTTCGATAAAATTAAGGGGCCATTCCTTTTCAGGATGCCTTTTCCTACACCGAGAATAGAAAATTGCCAAAGTAGCATTTTCTTCTTCTTGTTTCCTTTTAATTTTAATGGTATCAAGTTGGGAACTGATGGTGTTTAGGATGTCTATTTTAAAGTTTTCTAGTAGATTCCCCAATTCAATCCTAGTAACACCTCCTGGTGTGGGTTTAATAATTCTATTTGTAGGATCCCTTACACTTTTTAATGTTTTGGCTCTACTGCGAGAGTATTTTTACAATACTCTGCTATGTATGCAAATGGATTTTGGTACACATCTCCATAACTCATGAGGTTTAGTACTTCAATGCAGTCATCCCTCATGCCTTTTAGGAAGATGTTCCTAACTGTGGCCGTGTATAAGGAAAATTGCTTTGTCTTTTGGTAGTTGTATAGGAACCTCTCTAGGTAATATTCCAAGCTTTCTTCCTCAGATTGCTGAATTTTAAATATGTCATTCCTAGCATCCCTAGGTATACAGTAATCTTGATATTTCTGGAGGAAGGTATCCTTCATACCATACCAATATAAGATAGTGTGTTCTCCTAGGCTCATAAACCACCTTAGTGCTGCGTCTTTTAGTATCGCTGGAAAGAGTTTTAATTGGTGTGCATTATCAGTGTAGTTATAACTCCTACATAGTATATCAAGTTCAAACAAAAATGAATCAAGATCTTAT
The DNA here is from genome assembly GCA_009831015.1 of Picea engelmannii. NCBI lineage: Eukaryota > Viridiplantae > Streptophyta > Pinopsida > Pinales > Pinaceae > Picea > Picea engelmannii. The sequence goes on along the minus strand of ML789516.1, from coordinate 476,153 downwards.
GTTGACATACCATGGAAGTGAGGCAGTGAGGAAAATGGAATATTCTTCATAGCAACATCTCTGGCGATGTCTAGTATTGGGAATCCAAATATCTCTATTTCATTAGTTGGATTTCCTTCCTCTTCTGCCATATCTCCGAACAGGTTGTAGGGTGGTGGTGATGTCTCCCCACTAAGTGATGGTTCAACCACTCGGTTGTTTGGTATATCTAACTATTCCAATACCTTGTGTGGTTCCCCAATGGCAGATGCAACTTCCTCTATCACTACCTCTATCTCTTTTCCAACTCCTCCTTCTGATGGGTTTTCCAGTGCTTCCCCTCTTTCTTGTTGTATTATGCTTTCAATCTGAACAGTGGCTTCAGATTTAGTGCCTTTGGATGTTGTTTCAATTGCTGACTTTGAGCTTTCTCCTCTAAGAAATTTTCCTACATGAATTTTAGATGAATTAGTGTGGGGGAGGGGGGGGGGTTGGTTTCTTGTTGTTTGTTTTTCTAATTTTTCTGAAATTTTGGAAGCAATAAATCTACCTTTATTATCCCTATACCTACTCATAAAATAATTTCTAATACTAAATAAACACAAACTTTTAACTACCAAAGGTAAGAGGACAACCTGACTTTGGAGCAAACCCACCAAAGTGGATGCGCAGGTTCTTACCTCTCATCTTACCATCTTCTCTTTGTCGTCATATTATCCTTAAATCCAATCCAAACTCATCAAACCAATCAAACTCAAAATTCTACCTATTACCGTTTACAACTCCCCAGTAAGGACACCAAAATGTTGGTGTATAAATATGATTAGTCTATTACACTCATTTATATGTCAATCCGGGATTCGTAATCGAAAGATTTGTTACACTATATGTGCTGAAAACATGTAACTTACCTATGTCTGTTGTATCTAGCTCAAGCAGGAAATAATTAATAACATAACACTCTGTTTCTAGAATTTTTGAATGTTTCACACAACTTTAAACTCAGAAGATAAAACTCATAACAAAAATCCTCAAGCAAACACTCAATTAAAAAGACTCTTTCTTAGGTGACAGGTCTGTTCATTCTAGGCTCATGAAATGAAGAGATGAACTTAAGATGTTGTTCCCTGTAGCAATTGAAAACAATAATCAACAATCCACTTTATTCACTCTTAGACAAAAATCAATCATAACTCTATTCAATTTAATTAAACATTCTTTAGTACAGGAAACAACCAACATGATTGAGATACTTCATTATATGGAACATGAAGGTAAGAGATGAAGTCTGATGGTTCCTGTACCTACTAAGAACATCACAATTACAAACTCAAAACAATAATATTCGCTTGCTCAACAATCCCACACATCAAACTCTTATCAATTAAACGTTAATCTGCAGAAATGGAAAGGGAACTATTTACCTTGTCCAATGTCTAATTACTCACACTGATTCAAAAGCAAGTGACTTTGTACTGAACTTAAAATGTATTTGAAATCATTTACAACACACAACTGTTAAATGTTCACACTCACACAATCACAAAAACATGTACATGGAGGTTTACCTTGGTTGGGGCGGTGGGCCCTTGCTAAACCAATAAGGTGCCTCTAAAGAGATAACAAAATAAAATGCTTTACTCATGCTCATGAATTGCACAACAAATCATTTGTATTCCTTCAATTTGTAGATTGAATCAACAGTTCAACATTTTGTACATTATGACAATATGTATCATTGTTTTCTTGCTACTTTCTTCATTACACCATTACTTATTATTCTATCGCCTATACAACATCCCTTATAAGGAAGGTGAGCCGTTACTACCAAGATCTAAATATAATTATCAAATGGTTTTAAAATATTACAACTGGATATTCATATCGAATCTCTAGGGATGGACTTCATCCTCCTGACACAAAGTGCATGAGTGATGAAGTCTATTGTGATCTCAAAAACTACTTCAAGAGACTTCTATCCAACTGACTTCTTGGAATCTCCATCAACATACTCACTCAACATGTAAATCCTGTAAATAGGGGTTTGGTACTAGATGAACACAGTTACAACCATGAGTATCGGAACAAGCGCAAAGATAGTACTGGAACAGGCACAAGACCGATACCGGATGCAATGATGAGTATGATGGTACTGGATGCAATGCTGAGTTGTACTGGTATTAGATGCAATGTTGTGCGGGTATAGGAATAAGCATTGAGTAGATAGTACCGGAATAGGTGGAACATCGATACCAGAATAGGTGGAGCATTGGTACCGGATCCAGTGGGGTACCGGATCCAACGGAGTACCAGATCAAGCTATAGTTGCAGTTTCGGATTAGTGAAGAACCGTATGAAGCTAGTTAAGAGTCAAAGTGATTAGGATCATACATAATCAATCATTTAATCGAATTAAATCAAGAAAACTAAACAAATCATGCCTTAATCATAAGTTACCTCTCTATGCATATGGACAAGGTCATCAAGTGGATTTGTGGAAGAAACAATCAATTAGATACACATAGAATAGGTAAAATAGGATCAGATAGAGGGTAATATAGGATATTATAAGTGTCAAAATGGAGACTCAACAATCGCAGATGTTCGCGTGTTGTACTAGGGAAACCCACGAATATCCTCATAAGGCATGTTTTTTTAATGATTTTGGAGAGATAATTTGGGAAAATGTCTAGCAAGATTTGGGAAAGGGTTAGGCCATGGCACAAATGCATAGGTGTGGCATGTTGTTCTATAAAAGGAAGTGGGTGTGAGAGTTTGAGGCATGTAAATGCAAGGTATAGGTCTAGGTATTTCCATGCCTTGTGATGTCTAAGTCTTGCCATGTCTAGGTCTTACCATGTATAGGAGTGTGAGAGGAAGAGAGAGGGAGACATACAAGGGGGGTAGAGAGGGAGAGTAAGAGGGAGACAGAGGGGGGGTAGATGTAGGAGAGAGGAGTAGATGTAGCACCTAGAGAGAGAGAGAGAGAGGGACTGGGGAATGACAAATAACACTTAGCTTGTAAGAGCATGTGCATGCTCTTAGGAATGTGTGCACACTCTTAGGAACATGTGCATGCTTCTAGGAACAAATGTGCATTCCTATAGGGCATGCGTTCTATTAAGAATGTGTGCGCGTTCTTTTGAATTCAAATTTTTTGGGCGGAATTGACAACGTGTATATTGACTTTGTTGCCTCAGATTTAGGTTCAAGATGACAAATCTAATGGTTCGCTCTGCAAATTGATAAAATCCTCCATTTTTGTGAACACCTCTTTATATCTCTGTCTTTTACACTATTTTTCTATAGGCTAAACAATTTAGTTGTTGAAAAAACTATATATAGAGTCAACTATGAAGATTCCAAATATATAGTTTTTTTTTTAAATTAATATTGTTTACTATTTTTAATCTATTTTTTTCTTTGCATATATCAAAACCCTAGAATACATACCTCTCTTATTTCTTCTATAAATTTTTGTTGGATTAACCATTTCTCGAATGAGTTATATTCCACACTAGAGGAGACCGATATCTACTATCTAAAAAAAATAAAAAAAACTGATCATGTTAAGACCCTCTTAGCCTGCACGAACAAAAGGTGTTACAATTTCAAGGATGTGTTGAATTTGATAATTTAAAAAAATATATAATTAATATTATAAATTTCCAAAAAGTACACCACACTAGAAAAACGGGTTCTCTACAAGTATACAATTTTTTGGAACTAAATTTCATTGTTAAGGTACTCAACACCTACACGAACAAAAACACATACCTTACATTTTGCTAGAAAAATAACATAGCACTCGTAGAAAAAAATGAAATTTGACATAGTTATTCACAACATCTATGAATAAAATTTGTATATTCAGAAATATAATTAAATTTAATACGTTTCCTCTTCTTACACCATATTCAAATTCATTGTAACAGTACCTTGAATAATCCCTCCAAGTTAACAAATTGTTGTTTTTCTAGGTTTGCATTGCCACTAACATATCATGAGAGACCATCATTAACTTGCACTCACCCATATATAAAACCATGGGTTGAAAACCACCAATAACCCCCCATGATGCCCCCCCAAAACTCCCCATCTAGGGAATACCATGGACCCCAATATATTATGTCAAAATTCAAAATCTACCTACATGCAAAGATTACAACATATATCCAACAAATTGTTCAACAATGTTTAACATCATCATAAAATTTGTTGCTTAGCTCTTGTTATCTAGCAAAGATTGAATTATAATGAATCTTCCTTTCCTAATCAATACCAAAACATGAAATATGGATTGATTCATAACAAAATTAGTGTGTTGACAATTATATTCATAAGAGAACTACATGTTCTATTTATCAATTGTTTTTTTACCTTCCTCTACAACTTTGTTATTTGTTGGAATTGTGGTATTCTTCCCTAAGTGACTATTTGAAGTTTGTAAAACTTGTGTTTAGAGCCCAACATAAAGATAAGAAATATGATACAATTTTCCAGATAAATTGGTATAATTGTCTCAAAATATTGTTACTGTAATTTAATATCTTCTCAAACTTGCAACTACCATGGACATACAACACACATATGGGTCTTAAATTGCAACTATGTTTTTTTGTCAAATTTAATGCGAAAGTATCTTTTCTAATGTTGATTTTTTTTTAAATGCAACTAAAATCCCTCAAATAACATGATAAAAATCATGGATGAGGTCACACAAAAATGTTTAAATAAAAATTTCAAATAACATGATAAAAAGCATGGATGAGGTCACACAAAAATGTTGAAATAAGAAATTCAAAATATTGCAAGACTATATACAATGTTTTATTGAGATATATCTTTATTCTAGTAAGGATACTTAAAATTGACATGTAGGTTTTGTAAAAAAAATTGCCTCATTCCTTAAATAAAAACAATATTTTTCAAATTGTTTGTTTACTTTACTAACAAGGGGAGCTGCAAAGCGGTAAGCCCCTGCCATAATGATGTGGTAATTTAAAGTGATAGGTTGTAGCTTTTGATGAGGAAGATACATCATTATGAAGGAGCATATGTTAAAGATATTTATATTCAAGTCATGCTTCTCTAATATTTTGCAGGTATTTTTAAGAAATATCTCAGTAAGAACATATCGAGCATTAGGTGGTCTTTATTTCAACGGACAAAGTAACTCAGCTTTATTGAAACACGTAAATTTCCAAGAAACACAACCATTTAATTCAAACAAAGTTATCAAGGATCATATGTAAAATCCACGTGTATTCAAGTCATAATTCTCCAAGAATTTGTAGGTTTTTTATGAAATCTCTCAGTAAGAATAGATGGAGCTTCAAGTCCTCTTTATTTCAACAAACAAAGTAACTCAACTTTAGTGCAGCACGTAAATGCCCAATAAATGCAACCTTTTGGTAAGAAATAATGTTTGCCTTCTGCACCCATGTTGAGGCTAATGGGAAAAATTGTATCAGTTCCAACAAAGTGTGGGAATTAAAAAAGCATGACAATAGAGAATGGAATCCTCTATTTTGAGGCCAAAATCTCCTTTCCGAAATACACTATTATTTGGAAAAAAACAAAAGAAGGGATTACAGAGTACAAATGGTTACAATGACAATCTACAAAATTTCTTGATTCTCAAAGTACAAAGGTTGTAAAAGGTTCAAGTTCTACCAAAGACTTAACATCATATAGGTCAACACCTAGGGATGTGCATTTAAACAGATACCCCATATCTTCTCTTAATATTTACATTGATAATATAAACCATTGTCTCCAATCCCCTTGGGAATTTGGATCTAATCCATTAGAAAACTTAACAAATGAGCTAGAGAAATCAAAGCCTCTAAACCTCAACAAAGGAAATGAGGAATATGCTTTCTACAACAAAAAGACTTGGAATGTAGAAATATGCACACTTTATCAGAACCCAACTGAAATCAATTTAGATGATAAAGATCGAGGATACAATTTTGATTCAACCATGCAATACCTACTCAAGTCCGCATCATGCTCTATTGATACACAATTCTCTTTAATCATTGATTAGAGTTTACCTTAACTTGATTGGTTGAATTTTACCACTACTCAAGATTCCCCACCACATCCAGCTAAGGAGTATGAAATTAATTGACATTATCTGATAATATTGGAATGGAAGGCTCTGAATATTTTTGTTGTATGGTCATCCAATTTTTGTTTATTTTTTTCATAGATAATGTGCATCCACCCAATGTAATTCACACCATAAGTTGTATATGGCAGCTTAGTTGTATATGTACATGATCATTTGTTGTACTGTATACATGTAAAGGAGTACCCATAGGAACCTTGTAGAAAAGTATCAGGGGACTCCGACTCTTCAAGCATTCCCTTTAATTCATTCCAATCATTTGATGCGATTTGGGTATCCTTGGCCTGTTCGTTTCTGTGTATTATGTTCAAAATCATGATCTTCTCATGGAATTTCAGATTCCTTTGTTTCTCTTTTTTGTTTGATGGTTTGTGACAACTATGAAAAATACTTATCCATTGGAGTATAATCAAGTTTGAATTCATTAAATTCATGAATACGTTTTTGTTTTCTGTGTTTTTTGTTTGAAAGTGTAGGTTTCAAACGAGCTTTGAACTGCATATGTAAAAATGTTTGTAAGCAACCAATGTAGCCTTAATGGGATAAAGTGGAAATAACCATTTTGCAAGCAAATTAATTAAGATCATTAATGGATATTTTCACTAACGTTTGCAAAATTACAAAGATAATTAAACCTATTATGGTGCTTTAATATGTTACAAAGATAATTTATTTAAGTTCAAACAATAATTTTACATTGATTTATGTTTCATATTAAGTTAGAGTTAACTACATTAAACTTGTATTGATCAAAATAAATTTGTATTAAGAAAATATTAGACTATGTATAATGTCAATAAATTAACATATCTATTTTTTATTTATATATAAAATGTTAATAAATTAATAAAAAATAAATTATTCCATTTTATTTTTTTAATATTAACAAAATAAATTAACAAAAAATGTTTTGAAATAAATCAAAATATTTAAACAACTATTTTTTTTTAACATACAATGTTACTAAATTTACATTAATTTAATAACGTAAAATAAATTAAATACAGAACCATTATAAGAAGAACACGTAATATTTATATACATAACCGTTATAAGCAGAACATGTATCTCCCATTAATGAGATTTAATGAGATTTTTTTATCGCACTATTAAAAACATGGTATCTGTTGGCCCCTATGTACCTCATTTTCCATTTTTCATGTTGTTTTCCTTGCCTTTTTACAAGTCCTTCCATTTTTCTAGTATCCTCTCTTGTAGATCACCACCAGGGGTCTGAGTGATCTTCGTTTGGGCACTATAGATAGAAAAGTGAGATGTAAAACCTGTTGTGTTGTCATGACGTAGTGTCTGTTGGCATTATTGATTGTGTGTTGTCATTGATGGAAACATGAGTCAAACATGTACAGTAATAAGAGAAAAGGAAGATCACCTTGTGGAAGAGGTAATTCATGATCATTGTTGATCATGATAGGATCAACAATGATCCTATGACTCAAAATATCAGAAGATATGGTGCATTTGAAATCACACAGAATCCAGATCCTACATAGAAGAATCCTTTGTGAAGGATCGAGGAAGAATCCTATTCGTTGAGATAGTTTTCGGGAGTAATCACAACCATCAGATCAGTTAGATCCACTAATCAAATCCAAGTGGAAGGATAGCATAAGTCTAAGGAAATTGGAGATATTGGTTGACCTGGCAACTAGGATTCAAATTTGCTAAAATATATCATTTTCCCTTTCTAACCATATCTCCCAACAAATAAATTTTGAGATAACCATCCATATTGTTATTAAAATTGGTTTATTATGAAAGGATCCCAAGTATCATTTATGCTAGACTACAAACATTTCCTTCCAAGAGATAGGAAGTGAGGCCTTATCTGGAATTCCATTAAAATGTTTCCAAACCTACAATGAATATTGACATTCAAAAAAGAGACAATTTATCACTTGTTGAGATGCATAAAACACATCTGTATGGTCCCTATATTCCCTGCATTTTCATGTTCTTTGTTGTTATCATCCTTCCATGAACCATGATATAGATAAAGACATTGATTTTAGGAAGCGAGTATCCTCTCCAAATATATTTCCATATATATGAACAAGAAGGATTTGGAAGATATTGAAGAAGACTAGTATACCCTACTTTCACTGAATATTTCAAACCACTCGATCCCCACCCCCACTCATCGAGGGTGTTACAATCCATAGGGCCACATCCAACCAAATTCTTGAAAAGTAGCTCTAAGGAGGTAGAAAGGAGCATAGGTGGAGAGATGTTTTTCCACCCCAACCAACATTATTCTCCATCCTTTATCTGATAAGTCTAATAGTGTAGCCAACCAATTTTCCAAAAACCAAGGCTTAAGGTTTGATATTTCAGGGATGGTCTCGAAGGGAGGATTTCCTAAAAAAATTTCTAACCAAATAAAAATAGATTTACCATTTCATGGAACCCACATTGACTTAGATTATATCAATGAGGCTACTTCGCTACATAGTCTCCAAATTTATGAACCTCTTATTTCAACCAATGGTGAGTCCATAAATATTTTTTTATTTCTGTGAAATTACTTCTTAATCATAACATTTTTCCACCATTCACAAGGACCAAAAATGAGTCTCCATAGGATTTTTTCCACCATTACCGAATTCATGAGCATTGGACCTTTGATTTCAAAGCCCCCTATATTTTAATATTGAACACTATTATAGTTTATCAAAAGGAATTTTATGTTGTTGGTTTTACCACTTTTCCAAAGGATTTTTCAAATTTCCATGGCCACTTGTTTCATTCTGGGTATGAGAGATAGCATTGATATAAGGGAAGACTTGACAACATGTATTTACTAAGAATAATTGTGCCTACTATATTTAACCAATGCCACCCTCATTGTTTCACTTGTCTATCCAATTTACCAAGAACCCCTCGCTAGGATATCAAGGTTGAGTTGCAGAGGAAGATGTGCATGCCCAGATAACTAAATGATGTCCATGGTGCCAAACAGGGAAGTCACATAATTCTAGAGATATCATGAAGATGAGAGGCGAAGACATTCCATCCATCTAACTTTTTTCCACTATTTATTTTCCCTCCCCAGGCATTGAGAAAGCTATCCAAGTTTTCCTCATATCTCTTAGAGATGATAGTTGTTTCTCCTCCCAAAAACAGGGTAACATACACAAAGTGAGAATGATTGATTCCCTTCACTCCTCTCATGAAACAAATTACATGACTACGACCAAATACTCTTTCAAATTCTATTTCTTTTCTTATAAATTTGGCCATTGTAATATTTAAATGAGGGGGGGGAGGGAAACCTTGTCATAGACCTCTCCTACTTTTAAAAAAATTAGTTATTCTTTGATTTACTAATGGGGATATCCATGGGGAATATATACAAGATTTAATCCAATAGACAAAAGATTCATCAAAACCAAATTTGCGAAGAACCTCTATGAGGAAAGAGTGTTCTACTTGATCAAACATGTTTACCTTGTCAATACTAATAATCATTCCTTTTTATTTATTTTTCCCACTCGAATATATTTCCTCTTGCACCAGAATTATATTTTCCACAATTTTTCTTTTCCACATAAAACCTCCTTGATTCTCAAAAATAATATTGGGGAGAATCATTTTGAGTATGTTGGCCATGATGTTGGTCAAGATTTTGTACATAAAGTTTCACAGGGAGATGAGATGGAATTTGGTGAATGGGATCAGGATTGTTTCCTTAGTCATGAGACCTAAGAAGGAGGAGTTAGTGAATCCCCCAACTTTTTTCTTCTTTTGAGAGTGAATAAAGTTATACACATTTTCTTTAGATCATGTTTTACAATATGCCAATGGGACTAGAAAAAATGAATAGAAAATCCATCTAGTCTAGGGGATTTATTAAGCTATAAGCCCCAAACTACTTGGACTATTCTAGCCTCTTAAATTTCTCTAAGGAAGTTTGCATTCTCTTCAACAGAAACCAATGGAGGGATATGATGTATTAACCAACATAAAACTTAGTATACAAGTCTTCAAAATGAGAAAGAGTTGCTTCTTTGACTATTACAAAGTTACTCAGTCTTGATTCATCTTCCAGGTTTATTTCTTTGACAATATTTTTCTATCTTCTTGTCTTATTTTTCTTGTGGAAAAAATTGGTGTTATTTTCTCCAGATTGTAGCCACAAGATCCTATATTTTAGCCTCCATTCCTCTTCCTCTTTTCTATAGGCTCCATGTGACTTTTTATAGATATTTCTTTCCTTTAGCAAGGTTTTCTTCATTACTTCTTTTGTTTCCATATCTCTTTGCAAGGATCCCAACTGATTTTGAAGTTTTTTTTGTTTGTGTTCATGAGGAACATAGACTGACTTACCCCAAATATTAAGAACTCATTTAACTTCTTGAAGCTTAGAATCCTAGATAAAAGAGGGGGATCCTAATACAGGATGACTCCAAGTAGCTAAGATAACATCAAAAGCCTCAAAGTTATGAATCCATAGAAGATTAAGTTGGAAGGGAATGGGACCAAAATTTTGATCCAGCTCAAAGGAAAGAGAAATAAACTTATGATCCAAGAAATTGGAAGGGAAAATATTGCAGGAGACGATCTAATCTATCAGGAAAATGTTAGTATGGATTAAAAATCAGTCTAATCTAGTTTCTATAAATCCCAAACCAACTATTTTATTTCTCCAAGTTTACTTTTCTTTAGGAGGTTTGACATCAATCAAATATCAGTCTACTATGAAATCCTCCATTCTCTCTTGCATTGGGTATCTTACTATAACTCCCCCTCTTTTTTCTTTGTTTGAGAAGATGACGTTGGAATCCACAACTATAAAATTATTTTTTATTGATTCATTCTCTTTTTGAGCTTCAAAAGATTCCCAACATCCATTTTTTTATAAATAAAAAATAGACATATAAACATTGAAAAGGTTTAAAAATAGGCCTGATGATTCATGTGAGGATTGAGTCAAGATCCATTGCTAGGAGCAATGGAAGAAATCCAACATCACTTGGGAAGGGTTCCAAAATGTGCATATTCCTCCAAATTTTCCTCTAACATTTATCACAACTCCTTCACATGATTTCCAATGCTTTCTACCAATATCTAGAGTTTCATATTCCTCAAGATTTTCCTCTTAGAGGGGGACTACTACCATATTTTCAACCCAAGTTGAGTCTTTGATGGCTTCTTCTTTAAATTTTCTACCAAGTCCTTTGCAATTCTAGGAGAATAAAATCATTATTTAAGATGGGGTGTTTTGGGTCCAACCCCTGGAGTAGGAAAAGGGGTTTGAATCCTTGGATTCCTAGAGACTTGGTGTCTACCCTCTGTACCAAGTAAGATTTTGATGGTTGTTTGAATACCCAATATTTTTTCATTGTTTGTTGTTTTCTCTCTTTTTTCTTTTATAGGCTTCCTTCCAACATTCTTTAATGACCTATCTTATTCATTCTCTTCCTCCTTTGATCGTTGTTGGGATTTATTCCTAGTTATAACTTCACTTACCTAAGTGAGTGATTTCTCCACAATATGGTTGATTTCCTCTTACCTATTTGAGACTACATCTTCTTCCATGTTTTGAAAATTTTGCATCAGGTTCGTTGAGAAAGAAAATAGTTGAAATTCTTATGGGATGAGAATTGGCACTTCTCATTCCTTCAAATTTATGAATTCTTATCCTAGGTCTCTTTATCATCCCTAGAAAAAATATCATATCTATTTCTTGAGGTGGGTTGGATTGAAAATATTACCCCTTTTTAAACTCGCACTTTGTTTTGGTAGGTTGATGCATGTGTCTAACTAGGTGTTTCTATTACCATGTTGGTCACAACCAACTACTTGGAATATGAGGTGGATAGATGTGGGGCTTCCCCTTATGAAGAATGCATTTTTTGCATAACAATTTTCCATAACTCGCGTTTATCAAGTGTTGTTGGGGATTGAGCTTGAATATTCTTGCTTTCCATATCAAAATGCCCATACTCATGACAGACTTTACATTTAAATGGAAATTTTTCATAATCTATCTATTGAACATGCTTCTAGTTATCTAGAGAAAGAATAATGTATTTTGGAAGACCCTATTCTATATTTGGATCCACACAGATTCGAGCACAAACAAACATTCCTACTTTGGGTTTTGATCTATAAATGTAATTAATTAAGGTGTTCCCAATGATTCTAAAGGCATCCTCTCCCTAGTAGTGAAAGGGTGTATTTGGAAAACACACCCAAACTGGGACAATATAACTTGGACATCTAGATCTAGGTCAAAATTAGGAGTCCAACAATTGAGGTACATTCCACGGGTACCAAAGAAGTATGGACCACTACAAAAAAATAGTTCTTTGTGTTATTTTAATTCAAATAGAAAGGCATAAAAACCCCTATGACATAAATAATGGGTTAATTTCCCCTTTAGGAGGACCACCCAATTCTTTTGGAATCGAAACTCCATTGAAATTTCATAATTAAACCTCTCTTAGCAAGAAATAATTCCATATTCTTGGGTGAAACATAAGGGAGATTGATTTTAGGAATCTAGTCAAGCTTCTTAACAAAGTGTGTAGGGAGGGATTTCGTAGTGGATTTTTCAAGAGAGGAAATGATAGACCGAAAATAAGCCACATTAGAGTCAAAATCAAGAGGAGGGGGGCCTTCTTTTGACATTGAGGCTATGGAAGGGTGGCCTAGACCAATTAGGGCTTAACAGAAGCAAGGGTTAAGGAGGAAGAAAGGGTTTATGTAAATACTTTCCTTGTTTGATCTAAGAGTGGGAAGATCATTTTGATATGCGTAAGTAAGGAATTAACTAGTGGGGTTGATATTGATCTTTGATTCCCACCTTTGTTGTCCATTGAAGTCTCAGGCTAAGAAGGGAACTAGATATTAATATTGACATTCTTGAAGGAGACTTCATGCACTATCATAACATACATAATATTTTAACATATTTTAATTCTTTGGTTGCACCTTCTTTTCATCAACATTCACATAGATGCAAATTTTTGCAATAATTTATTTTTCATAATTCATTTCACTTTGTTTATCTTTTACATATTTTTCAGTGTTGATTGTTTAAAATTTTGTGTTTAGTGTTGCTTTTGGTTCTGGACACTCCCTCAAAAGTTTTCATTAGAAAAATGCAAGCATTTGAAAAAAAAATAACATATTTTATTTGAATTGTTGTTGAGTTTTGTCCTTAAACTAACTCTTCCATGTTTACAAAGTTCCCCATTATATTGACTTTAGTCATCTTAAAGAGAAATTGAAATTGATAAACCTACTCAAGAGAAGCAATGTTAATGGATACTTATGAAAATATGATTAAAGTAATGACACATTCATAGTTTACACAATTTTTACCTTCAAAACCTGAAATGAGAAAACAAAATGAATAATCACAGCTTTTTCATTGTATTAGCTCAACCTTTCACAACATAAATATATTTTATGTATAAATTTTTAACCCGAATATACTAAGTAGTATTAAAATACAATGAATTTATAAAACCATGATTTGAAAACCACCTATAACCCAAAAATGACCCATAATGGACCCCAAAATTTTTTTTGCTCATTTGTCTCAAAATGAGTCAAAATGTTTTGACCCAAAGCTCAATAGATGAGTCAAATGCATAGTCTACTTGTATTCAAAAAATACAACCATATTGAAGAATCTCCCACTTGCTGAAGACTTTGCATAGGGGTCTAAGCATACACAAAATCAACTACTTGGGGCATCTTTGAACATTGATTCTCTACACCATGAAAGCTTCCTAGTACTTATAGAGTTTGTGAAATGTCTACAACATTCCTCAAGGTTTCAACTTTCTCCAACAACACCTTACTGTCTTTAACCATGTCTCTAACAAATGATACCACACATGATATGTAGGATTCTTTACAAAGCATATTTCATTTTGATTGTTCCAATCTATCCTTACAACTTCTCATATGAAGCCAACATTTGAAAATAGTATTTGCAACCATACAACTTTCAATACACATATGAGTGGCTGGAATGAAATCAACATCTGTAGTTGCGAGTGAAACAAAATTTTTCCTCTACTTATCTACC
>ML789516.1:437617-456796 GCA_009831015.1 Picea engelmannii | reverse complement strand
GAGAAGTTATATATGAATTTGAATCTTAGAATTTCAAAAATATTGGGAATGTTTATTGTTTCTAGCAAAATTGCAAATGGATCTTCCAACACATGCATAAGACCAAAATCATGTTTTACTTCTTCCACTGCATTCTTTCTTTCATGCAATTTACCCTGTTGATTTTCATCAAGAGGATGAAAAATCCGTTGAGACTGTTGGAAGTAACAACCTCCTGAATCAGAAGACAAAACTGGTTTAAAAGACACCATTGATGTAAAACAATCTGTATCTACTACTGACATTGATTGGACGTTATATTCATCTCTGAGCTTACAATCCATCCTAAGCCTCAAATTTTGATTCTTATAATTTTCCATATAGCATGCCACAGAGTCGTGAAAACCTTGAAAAATCATTTCTTTTTTACGAACAAAAACAGAAAGACAAGCCTCTTTCATAAGTGTTTGTTGTTCTTGCTCCATTTCTTCTGTTCTAAGAACATTTCCAAATGAAATGGAAACAATAGGTTCATCTACTCTTCCATGCATGTCAACAAAAACATTTATACATCCTTGAACATCTTCAAACATGACAGTCATATTATGTGTATCAAAACTATCCTCTTGTTCATCAAATAATTCTGGTTTGGTTTTATTAACCTTTTGGAAATTTTCTCGAGCACTGTCATTTTGACTTTCAAATGGATGAAGGGGAATAAGTTCATGTTCATAATATCCTTGCACATGTGGAAAAATAATAGCATGGACTATTTTACATTCTAGAGTTCCCATGGATGCATTTTCAAAACCATGATTTTCAAATGAATCAAATAAAACAACCACCTCTTCATTATCTTTTTGTTTTTCTGATTTAAAAGTGGCATACACAGTTCTGTTGCTTTCCTGAAACTCTATGTTATTCGTTTGTTCACTGCTTGAAGTTTCCATAGAAGTAGTTTCATAATCATCATCCATGTTTAGGCCACTTAGAATTTGAACAACCACATCATTCATAGGGGAAGAAAGACAACTTTGTAACACTTTGTCTTGCTGTAAATCTTGTTGAATATCTTCATCAAGTTCAGGAGAAGGAAAATGACTTTTAACAACAATTTCTTGATCAACTTCATCTTCATCTCCAAGATGGTAGTTGAGCACATGCTACAAAACTGAATTGAAATATCCTTCCATGTAATTAGCCATATGATCATTAATGCCTGAGAAGTTCGTTGATCTTCCTCACTGATAACAATTTGCTCATGAAAAACAATGTCATTGATGTCAGACTTCCCTGTTTCCTCTGTTATTTCATGATTTTCTTTCAACAATTCAAAGGAAGAAAAACATAATGGAAGATAGTTTTCATTTGCAAGTCCACTGCTTTCTGAATATCCAACATCATACCTAGATGGATTTTGATTTTAAATATCAGTGACATTTTGTTTCAACAATTTGAAAGAAGAAAAACACAATGGAAAGGTTCTTTCACTTGATTCAAAACCTTCTTCATTTTCTTCACTATTGTCATATGCATGATTTTCAATTTCTTTGGATTGCTGAACACATTCATTTTCATATTCATCTTCGACCAATGGCTGCAATTTTGAACTGACAAGACCTTCTATATAATAAATAACAAACACATGAGAAGATTGTTGCAGTTCCTTGTCAATTTGTTCCAGTGAATCAGTGTGATTTGGCATCAACACACATTCCTTTGTTTCAATGATGATCTTAGAATTTTATTTCAAAAATATAAATGAAGAAAAGAATAAAGGTAAAGAATTCCCTTCAGCTAATTTAGTACTTTCTCCTTTGTAACTGTGATATGTATGTTGGTTGCTCTCATTATGCTATTGCAAAAGAATATTTTTTGATAGAGGAAATGCAGTTGGTTGTTCTGGGAGGTCATCATCATAATCATCATCATATTCATCGTATATAGGCAAATCAACAACATCTGCAATATTGTCTAACAAGAAACGACTTGGGACATCAACATGTTCCTTAACAAACTGATTTGCAAACTCATATTCTTGAATATCTACAAATGAATATATGAAACAATCAACTCCCTGCTTGTCATGGGGTGGATCAGAAACTACATAAGTGCCTTCTCTTTCAATAAGTGGGGTATAACGTTTTGCAAAATCATTAGCATTTAAAACTTCAAGAAGACCTATGATGTTATCAATTTTATGCTCCATATTCCAGTCAACTGTTTTCTGTCCATATTTATTGTCTTGTTCTCTATCATCAAAATCCTCATTTCTAATCCTCTCACATGCTAGGACATTGTGTTGAATCTCCTGAGCATCATTAAATGTTTGTTGTAAGGTCTTAGGTTTTCTTTCCATCAAGAGGAGAGACAAATCTGGGTGAAGAATAGTGGCATACTGGAGCATGGAAGCAACTTCAGTGGGTTGGATTTCTTTGGGCAGATCATAATAAATACTAGAAAACCTTCTACTAAATGTGGAAATAGTCTCATTGCTTTGCTTTTTCAAGGCATAGAATTATGTAAGTTGTAGGTCCAGAGATTTCTTCTTACCCCAAAAATTTGAAAAGACACTCTTCAATTCTTCCCATGAGCTAATTGTCTCTGGCTGCAAATGTTTGAACCATTCTTTGGTATCTCCTTTCAAGGATTTAGAGCATACAAACATCGTCATGGTCAATCTCAAACAAATCTATAAAATGCTCAAACTCTTGGATGTGTTTTACAGCTGTGATGGCATCATATTCCCCATCAAATACAGGTAGGTATTCATAGTGATTTGGAGGAAAATCATGAAGGATGTGGGGTAATTTTAAGGGTTTGTATCTATGCTGGGTCTTGGAGGGTGTTGGATCAAGTGTAGGAGGTGAAATATCAGCCTTGGTTTCATGAGGCTCATCAACTTGGTCATGGTTATCACATGGCTCAGATGGGATGTTTTGATCAAAATCGGTGATAAACTGAGGGGATATTTGTATAATTTTAAGAGGAGGATATACAATTTCAATATTACCACGATCATCATTTTCATGCAGTAGGTGAAGAAAAATTTGTTTAACATATTTAGGAAAGGACCAGAGGTAATTTAAAACAAAAAATATAATGTCTTGGAAAAAACCCAATTTTAAGTACTTTTTTTCTTCCATGATGCCTTCTCATACCTCTGTCAAGGGATCTCATATTCGGACAGTGGGGTTGCCAATGATGTTTTGGAAGCTAGATTTTGCATTGAGAGTGGAGTCGCCAGTGAAAATTTCAATTTCTAGATTCTCCCACCAGTGGAATCACCTTCAAATTGATTTTTTGATGTGTTGAGTCGCCAGAGCAGGAATACAACTAATATGTGCCTAAGTGTCTACTTCTCTCAGACCTTAGAACTCAACCATGTCATTCTTTCCCAGGGAAAAATTTTCAATTTCGTCCCCGATAACAACGCTAGAATGTTATCACTCTGTAAATATGTTTGGTTGGAAGACAAGCGATAGAGGTAACTATTTCAACCACTTTAGGTTGGATTCTGACCTTTCCAACCAGAGAGGGATCTCTCAGACATACAACCATTTGGGATATTCAAAATATTTGGTAATGCGTGTATAGAGGTCAGATTCTGACCTGGTGTAAAATTTAAAGGTGGTAGGACAAAACAGAAGAGCAAAGCCATTGGGCAATGGAGTCCGTTCCTAAAAAGTATGAAGAGTTATAAGCTATGTATTTCTAGAGGGAACAAAGGCAAAATAGGTATGATGTTAAGCCAAATAAGTAATATGAGATGGCAGAGGAGAGGAAAGGAAAGACTACTAACAACAAGAGGCATCTAATAGAGGGAAAATCTCTTGGTGAAGCATTAGAAGAGGAAACATGAGGGTTGGCTACTGCAAACAGAGCACTGATCACAAGTGAAGTCTGAAACAATAACCAAAAATACATAACAAGTATAATCGATATAAGAAGGAGCACCAACAAAAATGAATTCCTTCTATTACTTAAAGATTATTACTAGTAGAAAAAACACATTCATTAATATGAAGGACAGGAAAACACATTGAACTTCAACACCATGATGAATCTCGGCTATCTAAGAAAAACCTTATCTGCTTATATTAAAGTTCACAAGAAATTACAAAGTTCTCCTGCTACGAGGGCAGGCCCCTCTCCGGTAATTCCAACCATTCATTTATCTTTTTGATAGTATATATAGACACATTACATATGGAATTCAAAACGAATCATCTTCCCCAAAGTTCCAAAAATAGACATTGTTCATGGAAGGAGTAACGTACAACAACTAAACTCTTATTTTCTAGGTGACGTTATAAACCAAAACTGACATATTTGAGATATTTACCCTGAATGTCGCTTGTCTGCATCATCAAAAAATTCACTGAAACATACTTAATTTAGCTTGAAATCTATTTTAGTTTAGAAATATCTTCCTTTAAGGTGTCAAGCCAAGCAGGCTGGCTTTCTCTAGTACTTTCGACCATTTTAGCTTTGGTCTCCTTATTTCATCACTTGTTCCTTTTAATTTATCCAGCCTGCATGTAGGATCTATCCACATATCCATTGATGATTAAATCCTTCATGATAGTATTTATTCTAATTCCTTCACCTCACCCTCGTTCATCTGCAGGCTCTGTGTGAAATTTTGTTTCCAAAATTTGTGCAGCAAGCTTTTCTTTCTTCTTCATCGACCGATTTGTTGAAGGTTGCTAGATCTGTCTTCTCCATTTCCTCTGGTTTTCCCGAAAGCATGAGCTTACCTCCCTTAGATGTAAAAGAATTAGAAGAACGATTTGACTCGAGGTTACCCAATTCTGTAATAAAACGTTAATCACCCAAAAAAGAGTAATGTCACCCATGTTTTGAATGACAGTCGTCATTGAGTTCCAATTATGGGGTAATCATGAAAGTCCTTGCACGAGTAATGACTTATCACGTTCGCCCATTGATTTCAAATGATAAGCGTTCGAATCAGTTTTTTGGCGGCGCTCACCTGACATCACATAGACGAAAAGTACCTAAACAAGTGTCTCGAGGTGATTTGACTGGCTGTCATCTTTCTCTTTCAACATGCGACCCTTGGATTTGACATATTCAATGATATTTTGACACGTGACATCGTGGTGTGATTTAGTGGTTTCGAGCTCACCCGCTTTTCCCCCCGATATGCATTCGGTGGTGCCACGTGCCCTCAAGATGAAACCGTGGTATTCCTATCGGCCCACTTTCAAAAGATTAAGCTCCACGTTAGTTCTCGGCCCGATGTGCTCCATGACTGTCGATCTGTGGCGCCCACGATTTGTGACCCGCTGGATCCCATCAACTTCACTTTTCTGTTATATTTAGCACCTTCCGCTAGATGTGGCCCCATCCGCTAGTCTATCACTCCTCTATATCGATTTAGCCTCCTGCTAAGTCCCGAGACTTGGACTCCATATGAAATTTTTTTACAGTGATAACAGTTCCTGTTCTTGTTTTTGTTATTGTTCATATCATAAGAATGTTGTTCTTGTTTTCTATTTTCCCTTGTTGTTGCTCTTTTTCTGGGAAGGTGACATGTGATAGCTCTGAGAGGGATCTATAGTGACGGTTGCAGGAGGAAACATATTAGATGGTGTCTAGTTTGAGACATGGAGTAGACAGAGCAGACAATGAGTTGTGTACATGACAATATACATTCATGTACCAAATATGAAGAAGATGAAGTTAGAACCTTCTAGAAATAAGGATGCCTTTGTGGGATATAGGATGTTTCACATGGAGATTTGTTGTGAGGAGAAGAAGTCTCCAAAGGATGACTGTACATATCCCTCTAGTTTAGTTGTTAACTATTCATATCATTAGGAAGAGTTGGTAGAGACATCAGGGCCAGTGGATCTACCTAGAGACGTTGCAAGAGACCAACATGGTCCCATGGTACTTTGCAGGATGCAAATGACATGTAGTTATATGGCATTGATGAGACATATCATGAGGAGGAGTAGATGGATCCACGAGGGGTGAGGAAGATGGTCCCACCAAGTACCATCTTAGAAGGAGCCATAGTTAAGAGGGAGTCATCCCTTAGGTTCAGCAGATGCAGAGGGAGCAGATGGATCCAAGATTGTATAGACTCAGAGTGAGTCAAGTTCCATAAGGAACATATAGACTAAGAGTGAGCCTGATCTTAGAGAGATTCAATTGAATCAAAGGAACAACCAATCATTCATAGGAAGTTTCCCCTCGGATTAAGGTGGGAGAGAGACATCTTCTAGGACTGATAGATAGGTGTTATGAGTTGAGGATGCCTCTAGGAGATGTGATATCTCTTGGGAGGATACACTTGTTTCAGTAGAATTTACTACAATAACAGAGGAGGCAACTAGTAAATACGATTGGGATATGAATTTTGTCTTAGAGGGAGCATTCAGTGATGCAGACTGGACAACATGACTTAATCGGGTGATAGAGGTAGTTGGGTTCAAGGTTAGAGGTGGAGGATATTGATCAGAAGGGAAGTCAATGGTGACTTTCAAGTGGATCTACAAGATCAAGTATGTTTCATGTGGAAACATAGAGAAGCACAAAGCTAGATTTGTGGCTAGAGGATTCTCATAGAAAGACGGAGAAGATTATGACGAGACATTGGTCTAGTAGCAAGGTACACTTCCATTAGATCTATTATTTATATTGCTTCTTTTATGGGATGGAAATTACACTAGATGGATGTCAAGACTACTTTCTTGAATGGTGTAATTGAAGAAGAAGTGTACATAGAGCACCCACCAGGTTTTGCAATCCATAGGAAGGAGTCCCATGTTTGAAAATTGAAGAAATATTTGTATGTGATTAAGAAGGCACCCAGGGCATGGTATGTCAGAATAGACAATCATCTGATGAGTTTTGGGTTTACCAAGAGTGATGAAGATATCAACCTTAACTACAAGGTTGAAGATGGTTTCCCATTGATATTGGTACTGTATGTGGATGACTTGTATCTTACAGGGGATGAGAAGATCATAGATGGGTGCAAGAGGGAGCTCACTTCAAATTTTTAAATGAAGGATCTGGGTTTGATGCATTATTTATTGGGATTAGAGGTGTGGCAGAGACTAGATGAGATATTCCTTAGCCAAGGAAAGTATATAGTTGATATCCTGCAAATATTCAAGATGATGTATTGCAAGTCCATGGCCACACCTATGGTTACAATTATGAAGCTATTGAGTGATTCTTCTTCATATTTGGTTGATCCCATAATATATAGATAGTTGATCGGATCCTTGATGTACCTGGTTAACACTAGGCTAAATATATTATTTGTAGTGAACACATTGAGTCAGTACATGGTTGAGCATAGACATGTAATCATGTATTGAGGTACCTCCATGGTATAGTTGGATATGGACTCGGATATGTCTCGAACAATGAAGTAAATTTGCAAGGTTACATGAACTATGATTAGGTGGGAAGTGCATTGGACATGAAAAACACATTAGGATGTTTCTTCAGTTCAGGATCAGGTATGATCTCATGGTTGAGAAGAAAACATACATCAATGGCACTCAGTACAACAGAGAAAGAATATATAGCAGCCAATGTTGCAAGTTGTGAAGCGGTGTGGATTTGGAAGTTTCTTGCATGGTTATTTGATCTAGAGTTGGAGCTAACTTGACATATTGTGATAATCAAAGTTGTCTGAAGCTTTCAAAGAATCCAGTCTTTCATGACAAGTCAAAGCATATAGAGATCAAATACCATTTCATCCAAGACATGGTGCAAAAAGGAGTAGTGGAGCTCTGGTACATATCCACAGATGAGCAGATAGCAAACATTCTCATCAAGCCTCTATCTAGAGTGAAGTATGAGTACTTAAAAGATAATCTTGGGGTGATGTAGAATATCCACCCTCATTGAGAGGGAGTTGTGATGTTTCTCCTACAACGAGAAGATACTCTCCCTTTGGCCAACGGTTTCCCATATCAGTCATGTGAAGTGACTAAGGGAGTAATGAGTAGCCTGGTACAAGTATTTCCTACTCCATGTGAAGTGGCTAGGTGTGATTGGGACTTGTAGCATGGTCTTTCCTACACCATGTGAAGTGGCTAGGTGTGATTTGGACCATGGCATGGTCTTGCCTACGCCATATCAAGTGGATAGGTGTGATTGGGACCATGGCGTATCCTTTCCTAAGCCAAGTGAAGTGGCTAGGTGTGAATGGGGCTATGGTGGTAGTCTTTTCCATACCATATGAAGTGGATGGGTATGATTGGGACTACGAGGTGAGGAGAAACATCATATATAATTAAAATGTAGTCATGATACTATGGTGGTAGTATTTCCCATGCTATGTGAAATGGATGGGTGTGATTGGGACTACTAGATGTTGGCATCATAGTCGCAAGACTATGATGGTAGTCTTTCCCATGCCATGTGAAATGAATGGGTGTGATTGGGACTACTAAAGGAGAACATGATAGAAGAATACATCCATAGCTAAGAGGGAGTGTTGATGTTTTGGTAGCATCAATAGGTATTCCCCACTGTACAACTTTTCTTAGAGAAGAAGAAGATTCCAAGAAGTCAAATGAATACCATTTAATAGTTGAAGAACACCCCGAAAGAGAAACCAAATCACATGAAATAATAAAGTGGAAATGTAATTTCCAAGAAGAGAAGTCGGCCCATGGGAAATAATAAAGTGGAAATATAATTTTGAGGAAGAGAAGTTGGCCCTAGATAAGTGACAGAACAAGTATAAATAAAGGTGACACCTTGCTCATCTTAACAACACATCAACTCTCTTCTTCTAGTGCACATTGCCTAGATGTTTCGTGCTAGTTGTTAGTTGCAGTTGTAGTTGCTCATTTCTTCATGCTAGTTGTGAGTTGCAGTTGTCAATTTCTTCGTGCTAGTTGTGAGTTGAATTTGTTGTTGCCAATTCCTAGTTGTGTCAGTTCTGTGGTGCATTGTCTGGTTCTAGTGATGTGCTTATCTTGTGCCAGTTATGTGATACATCTGTCTTGTTCTTGGTGGTTTCTCTTACGTGTTGCCTCTAGAAGAGATGCACTAAAGTTGTGTGGTGATGCTCAGTTGTCTACCCTTGCTAGGGTTTGACAAGAAGAAAATATAATTATTTGTTATCAGGGTTTCTTCATTGTTTGGTTGTGCTCTTGTGAATAGAGCTCGTTCATGGTTGTATTGTATTATCAGAAATATTTTCTCTAAGAAATGTTGGTTGTCTTTTTCCCAGGATAAATCTTTGTGTCTTCTTGTGCTTGTTTATCTTCTTCTAGATATAGTTGTTGAATGTTAAAAACAAGATCAAAATACTTTGGTAAATCTATCTCTACTAAAATTTAAGAAAAATCTAACATCTTATACCTATAAACTAGGTCCTCCTTTTCTTTGACCATAAAACCTTCTAGTTGAAAACCTCTTCAAAATCCATATAGATTTCTTCTTCAAAATCCTCATGCAGGAATGTTGTCTTTGCATCCATCTATTCTACTTCAATATCAACAACAATTACATCCAAAATAAATCTAATATAAGATAGGAACAAGAGAGAAAACCTCACCAAAGTCAATTCCTTCCACCTGGGAATATCCTTTTTCTACTAATGACTATATATTTCCCCACCTTACCTTCTATGTTAAACATATTCCTGAACACCCACTTGCTATCAACTAGTTTTCTTATAGTGGGTAACTTAACGAAATCCCATCTCTTATTTTTTTCCAAGTCCTCCATTTCTTCATTCATGACCATGTTTTAGAATTTTCTTTCCTTTCTATCAAATGCCTCCCTAAGAATTCTAGGATCATCATCATTAGCAGATAAAACAAAGGCAAAACAAAAATCAGGGCGACTATACCATTCTAGTTTCCTTCTTTATTGAATTGATTTTCTAATAAAAATGCTCAAATTCATTTAAGAAAAAACTCTCCACTATTATTTATCCTCAACACCTTTATCTTCTTTTCTATCTGGTTTTCTACAAGATCCTTAAACTCTATCAGTTTATTGAAAAAATTAGATTTATTCTAGAGGAAATATATCCATGTTTTCCTCAAGAAATCATCTATAAAAGAAACATAACACATATTTCATAATGATGGAACATCCACATGTACAAACAAATTGATATATCAATGACAACATCCCATCTACTCTTATAGCACCATTTGGGAACTTTACCCATTTTTTCTTACAATATACACAAAGCTCACGTAAATCAAAATTTGAGCAATCATAAATTTTTTCAACCATACATTTAGCGTGCAAATATTGAAGGTACTTACTCACCAATATGTCCTATTCTTTGATTCCAAAGCATTGATTTGGATTGTATAGATAATGAAATGAAAGGTAGGAATATGAATGGACACACATAAACAAAAATATTGTAGAGAACATAATAATACAGTGAGAACCAAATTGTATTAGTAAATGAAAAAGGAAAAGACTAGGAAATGCAAAGTAATATGGGAATTTTGTTGAGATTCCCCAAAGAAGAATGCCTCGACCACACAGTGTAGGGTCCAGTGTGATCTTGTTTGGGTCCCATGTCACCAAGAGACCACCCGAGGTGCCAACCGATCTAACAGCACACATATACCAGCTAGGTACAATTTTTTACATAAATAGATGAGCCTTATCCTCAACAACAAGTGTCTATTGTAAAATCATAATCTCGGGCTTGACTTTAGTGAGTAATCTACGCATGTAGGCAGATTTTAAGGATCCTCCCACCCCTCTGACATTTAGAGAGAGAAGTATCATATTTTATCCTATGCAAGGGATTTTAATCCTCTAAGCGCCCCAGTGTCTAAAACAATAGTAGTAGTAGCATCAGGAGTAACGAGAGGGAGAGTGGATTTCTTTCACGCACTCCTCATCTTAATAGGTGAGGTCTCAAAACCCAAGCCTCTCGACCAAGAAAATATGGACCCAACCCCCCCACTACCTTCCCTCGGTTTGCAGGACAAGTCTGTAGCTAAGGGAGGAGAGATAACAAGGTTTCCTTAAGAAGTTACAAGAGGAAGAAGGTCCCCCACCTCACATAGAAGAGGCACCAAGTTATCCAAAGTTTTTGCCAGAGTACAGTCATTGGGTTCTTCCTCTCTAAAACCTGAGAGTATAGGAGTTTCCTTAATCCCCTCCACAGTATCTAATGAAAAAACCTCGGAGTGCGTTAAAGAAACAATAGTCAGGGATCTCATCCCAAGAAGATTACATGTATCCAGGGAGGATATCCTAGACGCCTCCCACGAAAGAGAAGTAGAAGGTTTAACTGTCTGTGTCTAAACTCCCAAGTGACTAAGAACACAGGGATCTAAGTCCAAAGTATATGTCTTAGGGGTCAGCATGGATAGGGGAAGTAGAACATGCACACCAATCTCCGGAAAGGAAGCATCCAGAACTAACCTTTCCAGGGAGGTCAACAAATGAAACAAAATAGGACAAAAAGTTCTGAGTTTACCTGTGAGTGTTTCCATATCCGAAGAATATGGATAGTCCTGCGTCTTGAACTGAGGAGAGTCACGACCCAAGGAACTTGCAACAAGTGAATCACATCTTTGTAGTTTACAAGGACAATAATCTTCTGACTCCTCCTCATCCACGAAGCCCTGACAAGAATTCCTTAAGTGACCAGTCCTACGACACAGAGTGTAGTGGAACGGGAGGCCCAAATAATCTAGTCTCTATGAATACAGTTGGTCTCTCCACTGAATGTCAAGGGTCTCCAACAACCCAGAGTAAATATCCACCTCCACTAAAATCCTGCTGATTTTTCTATCTGGAGCACCAAGTGCTTGTTCATCCACACTAATAAACTGCCCAATATAATTCCTAATCACCATAAGAGTCTTTAAACTCCAGAAATTCAATGGGAGACCAGGTAAGAGAACCCACAAATGTCTAAACTTGAAGTAGTCATGTGTAGGGTCGAAGGATATCCTCCAACATTTTAACATGATCCTACCACCATCAAAAGGCCACAATCCCTCTAGAATCTTTGCAGCACCCTCCGTCGAATGAAAAATGAAACCAAACCAGCCATGCAGGAGGTAAAATACCTCCAGGACATATCCCAAAATAGGATGCCAATGGGTCTTTACCCAGTTATAAAGAGGTGTAGTGCACCTGTGACGGTATGAAAACCGCCCAACTAAAGCATTCAAAGATAAAGTTGTTGCTTCCTCGAGACCCAAATCATCCCCTAATGTCATTTTCCTTCTCGACCGGTTAGGAGGCCACGGTTTCTTGGTGAAAGGTCTCTGAGAGCCCGACTTAACAATGTTTCTCACTGGAAGACCAATAGACTGAGTAATACCACCTATGGAGCTCGAACCAGAAAAATTATCCACAAAGTGATATACAGGAGCAGGAGCTCTAAAACCCGGAGAATTAACAAAGGATGGTGAATCAATGCATTGTGTGATAGAAGGGTCTGTAAAAGACGATGATATCAAGGATAGAAAATTCCCCTTAGCACACAGATTTTGGTTTAAATGTGATAGAGGTGGGTCAAAGAGGCCTGCCCTCTTCCAGGCCTCCTCATCAGCCGCACTCATGAGTGCGCTGACAACCTCCTTCGTCATCTAAGAACACTAATTACAAAACCACCATGCCACCTAGCTCCCACAGTAAAGGCTCCTCAGGAGTGATTACCAATGAAGCCACGGGGCCACTGTAGAGTAAAGAGCAGATAGTTAAACATTTAAGTCAAGTTAGAAGTGGAAGACAGGAAAAGAGCGACTCTGTCAAATCCAGAGTAAGTGGAATGACAGGTAGTAAATCAAAGGTGATGCCTCTAGTAAAAGGACGGACCCCCCAGACAAGTAGAAGGTGCAAAACAACCCTCTAATTCCTCCAGACAAATACAAAAACTAAATACTGGAGGACCAACCATCATAACTAACATAAACACCGTAAAAATAACCAACGATTAGATGCCACAGTAATAGAGCCCAAACCATGAAACCCCCCGACACCATTAGAGGTCATCCAAAAGTGTTGCAGGTTTTTGAAATTTCATTCCCTCCTTATCCGAGGTGGGACATAGTTTACACATTTTTTTTATGCGTAACCACCTTCTATAACTTACAAATATGACAAATAAACAAACCTTAGTAATGAATCCCTTAAGGGTGCATGATAATCACATTTTTTCATAAAACCAAACTTAGTGGGGCCTATAATTCACTGTGGATTTCACGGCCCATTTGTCCTCTCATAATTATGTGATTTATTATATATTATTATTATAATGTCGTCTCATAATTATGTGATTTATTATATGTTATTATTATAATGGTATCCCCTAGCTTCCTTTTTCAAGAAGTTAAGTTCATATTTTTTATTTATTAATTCTATATAAATTATTAATTAATGATTTTTTAAAATATTTTTTAATTGATAATATTTATGAGTAAACAAATTAAATAAATAAATAAATAAAAATGTTAATATTGTTAGACAATAAATTATAAAAGTATATTAATATTGTTATATAATAAAAATTAATATATCAAGAATGTTTTGTTAATTTAAAATTGCTTTTAAGATGTTGTGTGAGTATATATATATATATATATGAAATTATTGTTAAAATTTATATATAAATATTATAAATATGATATTTATATGAAATTATTGTTCTAATGTAAATATCAATATTTTAACAATAATCAAAATTGTAATTTTACAAATTTTACATATTCAAGTTTTATAAGTTTTATAAGTGTAAGGATTTTAAATTTTACAATATTAAGTCAAATTATAATTAAAATAAATCTACAATTAGAATAAAACCATTTTAAATGATTAAAAAATTACATCTTTTTTAATCTTTAATAGATCTAAAAATAAGATATATTTACATTAATAAGTAAACTATAAAAATAAAAATAAAAATAAAAAATATTAAAAAAAATCAAATTAAACAAAAATAAGAACATTTTTTGGGATGATAAATTCTTAACCCATATTGTATGCATTTGTATTCTAATTCACCATACATTAATTTGAAAAAAACGATTTCTATGTTATCATCATACAAAGTGGTAGGAGTATGGCCTTTAACGACGTCATGTAAAGAGGTAGGAGTATGGCCTTTAACGACGTCAACAAAGCGGTAGGAATATGGTCTTTAATGACATCAACAAAGAGGTAGGAGTATGTAAAGGGAATATGGTTTATGTAGTATGAATTTGCCATGTAAAAAGGTAGGAGTATGACCTTTAACGACATCAACAAAGAGGTAGGAATATGGCCTTTAATGACATCAACAAAGAGGTAGGAGTATGTAAAGGGAATATGGTTTATGTAGTATGAATCTGCCATGTAAAGAGGTAGGAGTATGACCTTTAATGATGTCAACAAAGAGGTAGGAGTATGGCCTTTAATGACGTCAACAAAGAGGTAGAAGTATGTAAAGGGAATATGGTTTATGTAGTTTGAATCCATCATGTAAATAGGTAGGAGTATGTCCTTTAACGACGTCAACAAAGAGGTATGAGTATGTAAAGGGAATATGGTTTATGTAGTATGAATCCATCATGTAAAGAGGTAGGAGTATGGCCTTTAACGATGTCAACAAAGAGGTAGGAGTATGTAAAGGGAATATAGTTTATGTAGTATGAATCTATCATGTAAAGAGGTAGAAGTATGGCCTTTAATGATGTTAACAAAGAGCTAAGAGTATGGCCTTTAACGATGTCAACAAAGAGATAAGAATATGTAAAAAGAATATGATTTATGTAATATGCAATTTTAAATTTCATCTTTTTAAAAATATATTTTAATAAAATATTTTAATTTTTTAAAATCTTAATTTAAAAATATATATTTTTAATTAAAAATTTCATATATTTTTAATTTTATTAATTTAAAATATTTGATTTTTTATGATTTCAATTTGATTAAAAATTAAAACCAAAAATCTAATATAATTAGATAAAACTTTAATAAAATAAAATTATGCCAAACTTTATGCAAACCACTCTATTTGACATAAGCTTTATCTTGCATCTAGAAAATAATATTCCACAAGTATAATAAATGCCACATAAATGATAGCTACAAATTTAAAAAAATGAATATTACTTAACCAAATTTTTTTTATCATAGTAAAATCTAACGAGCAATGTGAATCATATCACCCAACAAATACCACATAGATGATAGATACAAATTTAAAAAAATAAATATTACTTAACCAACATTATTTTACCATAGCGAAATCTAACGAGCAATGTGAATCATATCACCCACCACTAAATCTAACGAGCAATGTGAATCATATCACCCACCACGATGGGAAAGGTTTATATTTTTAATTTACTTGTATAGATATCATTTACGGTTTTTTAAAATGAGTGGAAATGGAATAGAAAATTATAAAAAAATAGATTTAGATTTTAAATTAAGTAAGATAATTTACTTGTATTTTTAATTTAGTTTATTTTTTAAATAAATATTAGTAAAATATTAAGGATTTTTTTAGTACATTTATCATTATTAACATGGAAAAGACAAATGTTATGATAATTGAATTTAAAAAGATCATTTGTGATAATTTCGTGCATAATAATAGTGACTTCGAGGAAGTGACTTCATACAATATTTTTGAGTCAATTTACATCGCAAGCTTAATTGGAATTATTGCATTGAGAAAATGATATATGGTGGATGAAAATCTTATTTTGGCCTTGAAAAAAATTGTAAATCAATGTGTTGGGAGCAACGTCTGCAAACAATTGTTAATTAACTCAGAAATGGAGATGGAGAAGAGATATAAAACACACACAACACAACAAAACAAAATGGAGGGGCAATGGTAATCCTTTTGTTGCTAGCCAATGGGGAAATGAATGCACATGTCTCATGTAGCACCTCATGGGCTTCCATATTTAAAAAAGATATTTCGCAAGCATTTACAGGGATATGAAATGCCAATCACTTGGGAAAACACAACCACGTTTGAGGAAGAAGAAACAAATTGTAACCACCCAACAATATCCACCTTGACAACAATTTCCTGATACCTTTCCCAACATATGAAACATCACCTTCCAGCAAGCCAAGAGAATCCAAACACCACCACAGCCTCTCTAACAACACTAGTTGCATGAACATGTATGCACAGTTTTCTCCAGTATGGATCACTCCACCTCCAATGAATCAACATATCTGCAAACTAAATCGTTACAACCACTATAGGTGATACTCATGCTTCTCAGATACCGAAGCACCCATTTCCATGCTATTTTCCATGTGTCCACTGAAAAACCAACTACATGTGAAATACTTGAACATTCCCATTGCAAACATCAACATTCCTACTAACATACAATACATGAGACATATAACCCTTTTCTTCTTCATTGCTTAGGAAAGAAACTTGAAGAAATCTTACAATGGAAAGAGAAGGGAATATTTACTAGTTTCACATTATTCATACCAAATCTCCTGAGTATATTCTCCACGTACTCTTTTTGTGATAACCAAAGCTTACCATATTTCATGTCCCTATGTATTTCCATGCCCAAGATTTGTTTTAGCTACTCCTAGATCCTTCATATCAACCACCCTAACCAACCAAGCCAAACTACCAATCTCAACCATGCTTGTGCTTGCTACAAGCAAAACATATAACACCAAGATAATGAATATACCATAAACACAATGGTTATACTCACTTCTTGTAAAATTTGGCTAGCCATGAAGGAATCAAACATATTGTACCATTGCATGGGTACCTTAGGCCATACAATGATTCCCTGAGTTTGCAAACAAATCTCCATTTATGATCCTGAATAACTCTCGATTGTTCCATGTACACATATCTACTAATGAAAATTTGTGGGTAGTAGGATCCCACAATCTACATTCCTCAAATCCATCACCATAACCAACAAAGACGCACTTACTTGACTGAATCCGGCCAAGCCAACCAAGTGAGAATTCACCTCTCACCTCCAAGCGAATTTCGATGCTTCATTACTTGCAATACATGGGCTCATGAGCTACCAGAAACATGTGCCCAAAAACCACAACTCTTGACCTAATTTCCCCCCATGACCAAAACCGACCAAACTTCCCTCAAAGACAGGGTATCTGAGAATACCGCATGCTCCCCCTATCACCTAGGTCAACTAGAATTTATCAGTGAAATTTCAAACCTAGGGTAAGCATGCCTAACCAGGTCTTACATCTGTATTCCCATTTACATATAATCGGGTATCAACTCCACCTTAAACCTTGCATTAAGAAAACCTCTTCCTTTCCATTACATCAACTAGCTTGAATCTCCCACATCACACCTCTACTACCCGGGTCCTATAGGAATAACTGATAGTCAATATCTGACAATCCCTTGATGATTCCATCCTCCACATATTTTGCATCCAAACAGACCACAAGTGGGGCCCTTAAACCAACCCTCACCATCAAAATGCTCCTCAACATGACTACCACCATGGAAATATACCATAGGATCTGTTCATCAATCGTAAACCTATTGATGACCTCGTCGTTCCCGATTTGGACCTCTGGTACTCGGGATCGTCCATTTTAGGTACAACTTTCATGCATTCCAGAGAGGCCATGAGATTCGATCATGCCATAGGAAACAATTGTTCCATATGAAAAAGGAATACGACCCTTGGGGAACTGACCCAACAGATGTGACCCTTTCCTAAGCCTTGATAGTAACCATGCAATCCATCGTTGCTCCATCACCATCGCCTACTCATGAACCGAGAGGCATCATAGGAGTATAATGTCTTCCAATAACCCATTTTCTTCTAAGAACATGTCCCATTCACCCCCCATGTCTTTCATCCCCGTACGTCGTGAAAGAAACCACAAATATGTCAATACTTTCGACGGTCAACTCCTTGATTTTTCTCGGATGCAGAGCATATGACTGTTGGCATTTGTTTGAGATCTTGCTAATGTAGAGAGGAAACTCATCTGGTCTCTTTCTATGCTACTTAGGGGTGTTTTCTTCGAGTTTTCCCATTTTGGATTCAAATCCATGACCACAACCACCGAACACCGTTGTTCACTTTGATCCGTTGCCTTCAAATCCATAAAAGGTGTAAAGATCAAACCCCTAGGACTAGTGATGGCTAGGGTTTTTGCATCTCTCTTCAGCATGATGATTAGCACTTCGTTCTCCTCTTTCCATCCCCGACATATCCACCAGCAAAGTAGGCATCTACAACTTCCTCAACCCGCTTCTCAGGGCATCCCCTCATTCATCTCATCCTCCTTCCTGCCCCATGGTGCGTTGACTCCAACACCGGTCATTGCCCACTATGGCTCCACCTTCTCCTAGGTTCCCTGTCGTCTCAGGCTCTCCCAAACCCACTCTAATACTATTTGTTGGGAGCGGCACCTGCAAATAGTTGTTAATCAACTTAGAAATGGAGATGGAGAAGAGATGTAAAACTCGCACAACAAAACCAAAAAAAATGGTGGGGGGGGATGGCAATCCTTTTATTGCTAGCCAATGGAGAAATGGATACACAAGTCTCATGGAGCACCTCACAGGCTTCCATATTTAAACAAGATAGTTTGCAATAATTTACAAGGATATGAAACACCAATCGCTTGGGAAATCACAACCACGTTTGTGGAAGAAGAAATGAATTGTAACCACCAATGAATGTGTTGTCACCACCCAACACAATGAACCTTTGGTTATGGGTTGAAAATAAAGTCCTCTTTGAGACTCTTGTCACCACTGTTATCTTATATGGTTGTGAATTTTGGGGTTGTAGCATCTCTAGAGAATCATGGAGAAAGATTGAGCAAATCCAAAAGTGTTTTATAACTTGTAATATAAAAATTAAAGGTAATGCACCATATCCTATCCTTACTAAAGAAGCGATTATTTCCCCATTGAGATCATGGCTATGACTAGGTACCTAATGTACAATAACAAGATAAACAACATGAAAGATGAGAGACTTCCTAAGATTGCAACAAAATCTAGTCAAGACCACCTATGACTGAAACAAGGTTGGCATAAAGATGTCAAGTCTTCGCTAACTCATTTGGTAAGATATTACTATGTAGAATATCAAAAATATTAAAAACATTAATTTATGGTGAAATTTTCATGCCATAAAGAATTAGAGGATAAAAGAAACTTAAGATGTTATAAGGAGGTGATTAATCCTAATCTAAAAGATCAAAAGTATC
>ML789516.1:410032-427360 GCA_009831015.1 Picea engelmannii | reverse complement strand
CATTTGATTGAGGTTAAGTAATCCCTTCTCTAGTCAAAGTCATCCAGGAATCCCTCACACATATCCAACTATTATTCTTTACAACATTAGTATGTACTTGGTCATTATGCTTAATTCCAGAGTCTCTAATATATGGTTCCATGAAATTATGTTTAGATGTCTTAATGTCTTTTTGGATGACTTCCGTATTTGTCTTAGGAATCTTGGGTTACAACTTATTTTAATAAATAAACTAAACGGATTAGGCATCCAAATTCACATGCCTTGTTTTTCCATGAGTATTTAATATGAAAATTATTTTGTCATTTTTTACATCATATACAATAGATTTAAAAAAAACATTGATGTATTATTCGAGCAATTTTTTGTGAAATAATATTTTGATATAAGTTCATCCTTTCTTCACACGTGTTGTACGTGAAAAGGGCCACATGCCTGTTATAACCCTAAATTGCACTACCCATGCTTACCTGGCATCAGGCCAACTCATTTCCCTTCATTGCCAAAGCCATGCTGAACAGACTCTTTAAAAACCTCTTAAATTAGGTAACCCGCGCCCTAACCCATTACTGGGCATGTTGGAACGCTGGCAGACCTTCTGTTGCACGCGTTGGAACGCTGGCTGGCCCACTACAACTCGTGTTTACCTAACAAAGAACAAAATCAAGAAAGTTGCCGACAGAACAAAAATCTTTGGGTCAGTTAACTGAAACTCCCAGCCATGCATGGCCGAGAGTTCATCCAAAACCCTAGCTCCTTCTAGCCTATAAAAGAAGGGGTAGGGGTACTATTCAAAGGAGGAAAATCATAGCAAAGAAACTCTGCCCAATTGTCGAATCCGTTTTGTCCCAACCCTTTAGCCTTTCCTCAAGCTTTAGGAGAATTCAAGCAAAGCAGTTGGAGGACAAAGAAGAGGAGGAGCCCAGGATCAGGATCAAGGAACGGTGGCCGATCTCTATTATCATTGTAAGTTGATTCATCTTGAGGTTAATAAAGAGTACTTTTCCCATCCCAATGCACGAGTCTTATATGTTTCATTCGATTTATGCTTAATCTCTAACCCTCTAGTAGAACAATAGCATGCATGCGTAGTTTTGTCTTGATTGCAGGATCGCTTTTTGGAAGGAGTAGCAGAAGCAAGGGGATAGAGCACAACGGAGGATCTACATGAAACGACGATAAAAAGGTTAGTCGATTCTTCCCATGTTTGCATGTGAAAAAGGGTTTTAGGTTTGGGGTAGAAGGTTAAAAGTAATTTCTTAAGGGTCATGATCTGCATGCAAGTTTAAGCCCTAGCTTGTTAGTCCATAGGGTATAGTTTCCCCACAATAGAATTGGCGACTCCAATGGGGACATTTACTCTTAGGGTTTCCGGATTTAATTAAAGGTTTTTGGGTAGTTCAAAGAAGTTGAGTTTCTGTTTCTTTGTTTATCTGTTGTCTATTAGGTCAAAGCTAGTAGGGAACCTGGTTATCAATACCAGTTTTTCCTTAACTGTTGCTTGACATTTACTCTCGGGACACACAGAGGTACACGCGGCTTGTAGAAGGCCTGCACGCATGTAACCCGTGCCCTAACCTTCTGTAGCCTGCGTTTGAACGCTTGTTGTAGAGGTTTCAGTAGCGTGTAGGACTCAGGAAGCTTGAGAGGCAGTCTCCTCTTCCCTGTCAGAAGTTTACCTTCTCAGCGGGCTTTTTGGATCCTGTCTGGGTCTTGCTGG
Source organism: Picea engelmannii (assembly GCA_009831015.1). NCBI lineage: Eukaryota > Viridiplantae > Streptophyta > Pinopsida > Pinales > Pinaceae > Picea > Picea engelmannii. The sequence goes on along the minus strand of ML789516.1, from coordinate 425,640 downwards.
TTTACTGTCTTATTTTCAGTCTGCCTTATTATGTTGGTTATTCTTTGCATTTGTTTTCTTTTTGCAAATTTTCCTTTTCTGTTAAAGTAAAAGCATCCAAGACTTTTAGAGACCCTGGTTGTCAATACCAAAGGCCTTTTTTAGGTCTGGGCTGCCTGTGTGTTGTTTTATCTTACCTTTTATACAGACCCGCGGCCTGTTCAAGTTTAGCCTGCTGGTACCCGCGCGTTGTTATATCTCAGCACGTGTTTGCACGCGTGCTGTTTTGGTGACAGTCACAGGCTTGATTGGTAGCTTTTCAGCTTGGGTGGGGCAGTCATCCCCTCTTGTGGTGAGAAGAGCTCCTCTCAGAGGTTTAGAGTCTGGGGCTGCATAGTCAGCAGGTTAGGACCTTTTATCCTTAGCCTGTGTTTTTATTAGTTGATGTTTTGATAGAAAAGACAAAAGAGAAAAAAATTTGTGTTATGGTTTTTAGACAAGCGTTAGGATCAATGCTTTCTTGATTGCTTATTCGCATCTTTGCTCTGATTCTTTTGCGATCTGCACTTTAAGCCAAAGTTTTATTTTCGTTCTCTTGGTTTTGTGCTTGTCAGCATTTTCCCTTGTTGCGTGATTTTGCAATTAAATAAAAAAAAAAAAATTCTTCATTTTCTTCTTGGTTTGAAGATTGTGTTGTTGCATCAGTAGCTAGGAAAGAGTCTTTTTTCATAAGTTTTTGCATGAAATCTTAGAAAATTCAAAAAGGAAAAGAAATCTTTCTTGTTGAAAAGTTGTTGGTTTTGCATTTTTGTAAAAGTTTTTGTTTCCAAGCATTTCTTGTTCATTTTTCTTTGAGTCTTTTACACACCATCAATTTCACTTTCATGCCTTGTGACTTAAAAAGCCCATTAAAAGCAACGCTAATTAAAATCAAGTAGACTTTTTGTTTATAGGGTGCATACACTAGCTTAGGACTAGGGCCTTGGAATAGGTTGGAGAGTAAATTCTCCAAGGCCACCCAAACCAAACATTGGAGTCTGTCAATAGGGAGTGTAGAAGTCCAGTTACGGAAAGTTATCCAGGACCCCCCTCTAACACAGGGGCTAAACACGAGGTCGTGTAAGGAAAGGTAGCGAAGATAACCCCTCCAAAGCTGGTCCAAGCGCTGTGGAGAACACATATCAAGGATTTGTTAAGGGATTCTGTCGTTTGCATTTTCCACAGAGCTTCGTGGGTCTCAAATCCGTTCGAGGTCCTCAGTTGTCTTCCGGACCATTTGCTATCGATACCCTTGACAGGTTTCGGGCTTGATACCCTACTCATTGTGGTCTACCCAACTATCGACTGTACCCGCCTGGTGACTGTTCACGTGCTGGAAAACTAGTTGCCAATATTTTCTAGGGACATACATGGGTGACTGCGGGGGTATGTCGCGGTACCTAGGACAGACATCGGGCCATGCTTTGTAGAGTATACCCGGAGGGTGCTTCCGTTTTCGAGTTGCACTTGCACCGGTAAGTTGCTCTAGTGTTGGTTGTTGTAACTGTTCTTCAAAATAGTTAGTGTTTGCTTGTCTTATCTCATAGGGGCTTCTTTTAGTGTGTGTTGTTGTTTGTTCGTGTAGAATACCTTAGCGTGTCATGAATATTCTCACACAGTGGAGGATTCAGATCTCCACCGGTCATGAAGGCTTCTGGGCCTACCGCCGGTTATACTGGAGCCACCCCCTCCCCCATTGAGGCGGAAGCTAGACCAACGAGGGTCTTTCAAAGAAACCGGGTCTCAAACCATTGAGTCTGAACAACTCCCAGAGGAATCAACCGCCAATCTTGGATTGGTTGAAACCTCAAACACTGATACTTGGCTGGACATTATTATGCCAATTCAATTTTATAAACGCCTATCAGCACCCAACCTAGTTATGGAACCAAACTCTGTTACTTCCTCTAGGAATTCTTCCATTCCCATCATTGTTGCTACCACAGGAGAATCTTCTCCTAACTTGCCTTTGTTGGTGGTCAGGGCCACCATGGTCTCGACCGCAACTACGTCACACAGTGGACCGACCCCATCTATCGCGTCAGCCACACCCCCTTACACACCTAGTGCGACAGGCCCTCCATTTTCATACGGTATGCCTAGTTCAGGTACAAGTCCTGCACTCACTTCCTCCACTTTACAGACTTTGGGTCTGGGGGCAGGGAGCTCTAACGCTCCTCTGCAAGGTCAACATGGGGGCATTCTTGTCCCTTTCAATGCTTTTCCTTACATTGTAGGTCATATCTCTCCTTCGTCCCCTTCGCTTGGTGGATTGCATCAACAGTCCACTGGGAAGCCTGCACACACAAGTTCATTTGGAGCTGGGAGTCAAGGAACACCTACGCAAACTCTGCCGGTAGGTTCATCACCGTTTGTTTGGAACGGGACGTTTGGTAATAACATGTTCGCATCCACTGCTTTCCCATCTGGGGGCACACCTGTTTTTGGACAATATACTCCGGCACAGGGTACTATTCCTGCGCTGGGGGCACATATACCAGGACCTTGGAACTCAGGACAAGGATCCGTTCCTTCATCTGAAATGTCGTTCTGGGGCAATTCTTTCCACAGTTAATGGAACCCCAGACAGACTTCTATGCCTCTCCCCTCGGGACCAGCATGGGGTAATCCTTCCCAAAGTCCGTCAAACACAATGAATGCCCAACATCCTATGTCCTTCATGGGGAATCAGCCAACGATGTCTCCTCAGATGCAAAACCCTTACGCTGGTCAGGGCCATGGTTTCTACCAGAACCAGGGCCAACAGCCAAACTTTTCTTGGCAATCTGGTGCCAGTCAAACTCCAGGACCCTTTTATCCAGACTATCAGCAAAAACCCAAACTACCATTCCTGGCAACGTTACACTTGCCTGATTTGACACGGTTGTTAAATGATCCTATCTGTCATGATCCGCGTTGGCCTCCTATGCTGACGAAGTTGCCTTCGAACATCCCAAAGTTTGAGGCCAAGCCTAATGAAGATCCAGGTGATCATGTGACTACTTTCCACCTTTGGTGTTCATCTAACTCACTGAAAGATGACTCCGTCCAGTTGCGATTGTTTTAACGCACTCTTATTGGGAGTTCCGTGAAATGGTACATAGAGCTTGATCGTTCATGATATTCTTTTTTTGGCGAACTGGCGATGGCTTTCCTTAACCATTTCCAGTTACCTGTGAGATACGACGCCGGCATAGAGTTGCTAGCCAATTTCTCGCAGACGACAGCGGACCATATCTCGGATCATATTCAAGAGTGGCGACGCCAAAAGAGTCTTATCAAGGTACCCATCCCACCAGCATTCCTGCTTGAGTGGTTCCTTAAGTCTATAGTTCCGCAGTTATCCAAAGACGTCGCAACTTCAGGGGTTTTCTCCGAGGAAGATGCCATCATGAGGGCTCAACAGTTTGAGCTTATCTATTCTCAGTTTGGTCTATTGTACATCATCCTGCCGGATGCACCACGATCGATTTTGGATAAAACCAGATAGAGAGTCGGACCACATGCCGATGGTATAGTTGGTTCGACACAAACCAAGCCCGCTAAGAAATTGACAAAAAAATTGCAACAGTTATCTATACAACACTCAGTGGCCAACCAGACTCCTACTTTGGCTGCTCCTCCTACCCAAACGTTGAAAGTACACTCCGTACAGACAACTAACCCAAAGGCCACCCAACATCCTGAAGGGAAGAAAAAACAACGCAAGAAGGGTAAGGGGGATAAGAAACCCACTGATAATACTGGCGAGGGCACTACCGAAAAACGGAAGGCGAGGTATCCGTGCAACTTGTGTACGGAATACCACCCTACTCATCTGTGTCCTCGACTTGCGGAGGCCCAAAAGTTTGTCACACAGCAACGACAAGCCGTGTTGACTAATCCCTTTCAGCATGGGCAAAATTTAACTCAAGCCTCTACAAGTGCCAAGGTGGGAAGCCAAGAAAACTGTCCTCCCCCAAACAATTCATCTTCCGCGAACGTATATATGGTTAAAAGTGATGCTTTAATAATGACTAAAGCGCACGACTATAGAAAACCAAGTGCCTCTGAGAAGGGCAAAGAAGCCGAGATCCCATCTCTTCCTCTACAGATCAAGAAGACGTTGGGTGAAACAATGACATGCATTCCGAAAGGTGCATTTAAGCGAGCTTCTCACAATCCAAACGCAAGGGCTGCCCAGAACTACTCTGTGGTGGAAGATTTATCACAAACCCCTTATGCTATGTCGGCTTTGGAGGTCCTCCAAAGTTTTCCTGCTCAGAGGAAAGCCTTGTTGACTGCTTTAGGCTCTACTGAGACTTGTAACCCAGGTACCATCATGTTAGATACGACTGACTTGAAACCTCATTTTCCTTACCACGTCACGTTTTAGATAGTAGTGGCTCATCCCACAAAAACTTTTACATGGAATATCTTCCGCATGGTGGTAGACGAGGGCGCTTCGACTTGCGTTATGTAGTTAGCATGCTGGAAAGCCATTGGCCAACCTGAGTTGTATCCATCACCTACTCTCCTCACTGCGTTCGATGGTCATTCTTTCCGACAACATGGCATCATTCCTTCTTTCCCTGTGCAGTTAGGGGGGAAGACCGTGTGCGTCGAAGTAGAGGTAGTTGATTCCCCCATCGACTACAATCTATTGTTAGGTCGTAGTTGGACTTATGCAATGCAAGCGGTAGTCGCTACAGTTTTTCGAGTCTTATTGTTTCCACATGAAGGCCGGATAGTGACTATTGATCATATATCCTTCTCTCGACCTGACCCAGCTCTGGGGGCATCCACGGTTCCCATGGTTGATAATCCTCAAGCCGGTGTCGTTAACGTAGGAGTTGGTTTGTGCCCATCTTTGATGGGTACTTTCGATTACCCACCTCCTCATGGCGATGTCAAGTTTATATCCACTCACCACAAGGCTGAGATTTTTCATGTGTCGTCATTCCGCACAACTTACTTTCTAGATCCGTGGATTATTCCTTCCTCATCAGACACGATGGATGCGACGGGGCATGCGGGCATGTCTACGCCTTTGTCGGCCGCTGAAGTAGTGTACTCTTTGGTCCAGCAAGCTTCATCTACTCCTGATCTGATTCCCGCACAAGAGTTTGATCCACTCCTTGAGCCTATCTGGGCTTAGGATTCTCTTGCCAACACCGATTCGTTAGATTTAGTATTGCCTTCTGACGAATCAATAATCGAAGCAATGACTGGTCCAAACAAACCGTGGGAAGATCTTCATCACAGATCATATTTCCTCCCAGAGTTACACCGAATCGAGGCAGGAGAATTCACTATCACCATGACGGGAGATCATCCTTGTCCCATTAATCTCTTAGCCACATAGGATATTTATGCTGAGGGAAATATGGCGACTATCACTGCCACGATACCTATCAACATCTCCCGAAACCCCGGCATCATGGAGAATGTCTTCATCGGATCGGATTTCTCCCCCGAAGAGATTCAGATTTACACGGATCTTTTTAAAGAATTCCACGATGTTTTTGCTTGGTCTTATGAGGAAATGCCAGGCATCGATCCAAAGATAGTTGAACATGAAATCACAACGTATCCTAACACTAAGCCTTTTCGAAAAAAACTTCGTCCAGTTAATTCGAGGAAAGCAACAACTATCAAGGCTGAGGTTGAGAAATTGCTTAAGGCAGGGTTCATATACCCTATTCACTTGACTCAATGGGTGTCAAATCCCGTGCCAGTTGATAAAAAACAAGGCACGATTTGTGTCCGTACCGATTTTTGTGATTTGAACAAGGCATGTCCAAAAGATAATTATCCAACCCCATTCATCGACCAGATCATTGATGAGTGCGCTGGTTGTGAAGCCTTTTCGTTCATGAATGTTTTTTCGGGCTATAACCAAATCCAAATCAAACCTGAGGACCAACAAAAAATGACATTCATTTGTCCGTGGGGTACATTCTCCTATCGAAAAACGTCTTTTAGTCTCAAAAATGTTGGAGCCACTTTCCAGCGGGCCATGTCTTTTGCGTTTCATGACCTTAAACATATAGTCGAGGCCTATCTAGATGATTTAGCATCACGCTCTCGCAAGCGAAAATATCATCCTGCACACCTCAGAATCATCTTCGAACGCTGCCGCTACTTCCGGATTCGCTTGAATCCCAACAAGTGCAGCTTTTGCATCACGTCAGGACGTTTGTTAGGGTTCATCGTTTCAACAACGGGGGTCATGGTCGATCCTCTTAAGGTGGAGGCAATAGTCCAGTTGCCCCCCCCCATGCACAATCTTACAACTTCAGAGTCTTCAAGGCAAGGCAAACTTCTTACGACGCTTCATCGCCAACTATGCCAAAATCACCAAGGGATTCATGCGTTTACTGAAGAAAGACGTTCCTTTTTTCTGGGATGAAGCAGTGCAGTGCTCTTTTGACGCATTGAAACACACCCTTACAACCGCACCTCTGCTACGGCCACCGAATTATAACAAGGATTTCCTATTATATCTGGCTACCGCAGAGTCAACCATAGGCATGGTTTTAGTTCAGGAAGATGGTTCATTTTCTGAATATGTGATCTATTACCTGAGCCAAGGCCTCGTAGGACCAGAACTTAATTATAACCATCTTGAAAAACTTGCGTTGGCAGCAGTTCATGCTGTTCAACGGTTCCGTCACTATGTTCTGTTTCGCAAGACCACCGTCTTAGCTGTCGTGAATCCATTTCAGTACATGTTTACACGACGAGTTATCAGCGGAAAAATTAGTAGATGGATGGTCATCCTCCAAGAATTTGACTTAGACTTCGTTTCAACAAAGTCCAAGAAGTCATTGGTCTTCACAGAACTTATTTCAGAACTTCTGGTTGAGTCAGGTGACGTTGTGCCTGAGGAATCACCTATCTGGGGGGATATGTTTTTGATTGAATCGTCTGACCCCTGGTACAGAGATATACTGATCTATCTCCAAACTTTGAAGTTCCCCACCTCTGCTTCTCGTGATGAGCGTCGGCGGATATGCCATCAGGCCAAGAACTATCTCATACTCAATGATACGTTGTATTGGAGAGGTGTAGACTGTATCTTGTGTCGATGTCTCACTCATGAGGAGGCCGTCATAGTGCTCAATGATTGTCATACAGGAGCTTGTGGCAATCATTTATCTGGGTTTGCAACAACCCAAAAGATTTTACGAGCAGGTTACTTTTGGCCCACACTTATCAAAGATTGTATTGAGTCGGTCAAGAAGTGCCATCCGTGCCAAATCTTCTCACGGAAGATGAGGGCACATCCCGCTCCCATGTTTCCTGTTATCACCGTCGGTCCCTTCACTAAGTGGGGGATTGATTACACTACTTGCAACCCCCCATCAGCTAGGGGGCACCGCTATATCATTATGGTTGTCGACTACTTCACTAAGTGGGTCGAAGCTATGCTGACATTCAAAGATGATGGAGAGACTGCAACTCTCTTCTTATTTAACCAAATTATAGCATGGTTCGGCGTCCCGAGAGAGATTGTCACTGACCATGGCAGTCACTTTCAGAACCAAATGATGTCCGAGTTAACATCAAACCTTGGGTTACAACAAGAACATTCCTCATCTTATTATCCCCAAGCCAATGGACAGGTGGAAGCTGTTAACAAAACTCTTAAGACAATGCTACAGCGAACCATCAACTCAGCCAAATCCAACTGGCATTTGATGTTATACTCGGCATTATGGGCTTACCAAACATCAGTTAAGACTGCAACCAGTTTCTCACCTTTCCAACTCATTTACGGACTGGAGGTAGTCTTTCCCATCGAATGTCAAATTCCATCTCTGAAATTGGTAGTACAATTATTGCCACACACTTCTCCACTTGAAGAACGTTTAGTACACCTTGAGCAGCTTGATGAACAACGTCGTGATACGGCCCTGGCCAGCGAGGCTCATAAGAATAAGGTCAAGTTTCAATATGATAGGTCCGTGCGTCCTCAGGTTTTTTCTGAGGGAAACCTTGTCCTAGTTTACGACCAAGATAAGGACCCCCTGGGGGCAGGAAAGTTTAAACCCATGTGGTTCAGACCCTTCATTGTTAAGGAGGTTTTAAAGAAGGGTGCTTATCGTTTGGTCGATTTTGAAGGGAATTCTTTGGTGGAGCCTAGGAATGGGCTCTACCTCAAGAAGTATTACTCATAGAACGGTCACTGTGGGTAACTTTTTGTAACATATGTATAGTCTTTGTGCTATTACCTTTTTTTTTCTTTTTGAAAAACGTGTCATGGACGTGTCATTAATGTTATTTTTCGTCACTATGGCAGATGTCAAGTGAGTCTGAGGTGTTCATTGGGTATGCGGACGGTGCTAGTCGACACACGCGGAGGCTTGCCTCTACAGCTTGGGTAATCTTTACACCACACGGTCAGTTGTTATCTTCCGGAGGGATATGCTTAGGTGACACCACAAACAATGTTGTTGAGTATAGCGCAGTTATTGATTTGCTTCGTGACGCTTTGTCATTTGGTATCTCTCATCTCTGGTTCTATCTAGACACTCAACTGGTTGTGTCGCAGCTAAACAGAATATACCGGGTGCATGACCCAACTTTACACCGACGATTCCTTAGAGTACGTCTCTTGGAATGCAACTTTGATTATATTAGATATTTTCATGTTCCTAGGAGTCTAAATCAAATCACAGATACTCTAGCTAATCACATTTTAGATTGGCATCTTGCTCACACATAAAAAGATCATGATCATACACATGTAAATACATTTTTGTGCACATAATCCATAAAGACACCGAAAAGAAATAAAAACCATATATAAACATCATAAAATCCTCAGAGTACATAGATGGGCGCAAGCGCCTCAAAAAGTGGGAACCATAACGAGTCACTAGGGCTTATGCCCTCAAAAAATATATACATGTCAGTGCTCGTGGCATATAAAAGTCTACAAGTCTGTTCAGGGCCTGTGAGCCCTGTTATAATCATACACAACTCGACCCAAATGCCTAAACAATTGGACCCATGTTTGAGGTACCCCCACAATATGAGTCTGCATGGAGGGTGGCAAGTCCTCTATCTCTGCCATGGGAACCGTGCGAGTGATCTTAGTGAAGTTCTGCTCAATCCGCCTAAGAGCCCTCTCGGCCTCACCTACTGGGAGGTTCTCTGCTACTACTTCTCCCCTGGCGGCGGCAGCTGCGGCCTCTGGCCATGGGCGGCGCCTGTTCCGTGCATAATCGGCAGGTCGCACGAGTCCCACATCTGCACGCAACACAATGTTCACCCATCAAAAACTTTGTTATACAAAAACATGATATATATATCGAAAAGACATAAAAATTACATATGCAAACAAAAAAACTGTACAGGTGGAGACTTACCCATCTCCCCTTGCTCCTCACCAGGAGGCACTAGTATCGCTGGATCTTTGGAAAAATCGATCCCTGGATATGGGTAATCCTCGATAGCTGGGATCTGTCGCGACAGCCACACAAAAAATTCGTCGTTGAAGGCCTATGTGGTCCTTCTACCACCCTGTCGCGGCAACAATGTTGTCCATCTGCACACTGTGGGGAAAGTCGCCAGATGTCCTCGTACTATCAGCCGAGGACTGAAACATGGAACTCTCTCAAAAAAGAATGAACACAGGATGGTCCCAAACCTAAAGTTCCTGTGTGTCCGTTGTCTATAGGCTGTCAGCTGACCTATCATACTTGCCAGTAGTGTGGTACTCTAGTAAAAAATTTGTGCATTCATGCACTGAATTGCAAAGTTCATCTGTGCGCGCGACGCCTGATGCATGGTTGCAGAGCTGGTAATTCACCCAATGAGCGATAAGATAGTCTTAAGGGTAAGGTTGGTGATACTACTAATAGGTATCGAGGAAGTCCTCTAATTGGTCCCAGCCATGCAATATTCCTCTATCAACTCCGAGACTTTGCTCGGCCCCGCAGGAAAGGTCTGAAAGTTGACGGGTTCCCCTCTCCTCGAGAGGCCTGTCAAAAAATAGATATCCTCGGTGGTGGGCACCAAGGATTTCCCCTCTATCATAAAAGCCTCTGCATCTGGGTGCCAATAGTCAACCAAGGCATGCAATAGCCTGGGTTGAGCGCGCATGAATGGGCACAAAACGAATTTTACCAAGCCACACTGCGACAACACGGCCATAACATTTGGATTTGCATCCATTGCCTCATTGGTAGCCTCATGCTCCCTCTCTCTCCACTGGACATACATCCTTCCAAACACACAAGGAAAAAAAAGAGGGAGTTAGGTCATCATTCAATCATTTTTCCATTGCGCGGGGGGCACCTGCGGGTTGTCGAGGCGACAGTCGCTGGTACCTGCATCCAACCTTAGCTCTGGGCGTGGGTACCCGCGGACTATCCCTGGACAAGCCACGTTTTACTAGGGCCGACTTCTTAGAGGTCAACGACCACCCCCAAGACATGCTTAAATTCAACAAATGAAGTACTGAAATGCAAGATGAGGGAGTTTGTACTTACTTAGTCCAAGAAAAAGTCCGTTTCGTCCACTGTAGCTCCCGAAAACACGATCTTTGGCAAAGGGGGTCTTTTGGCTCCAGAGTCAATTTCCAAATCAGCAATGGTGATAATGAGATGCTAGCTTCTATTTATAGACTTTTTGGCCTCTTTTTGTCACTCTTTTGGCCCTTTTTATCAGTTTCTTTATATCAAAAACCATTTTGAGTGGTTCAGGAGTTATAGGGGAGGGATTTGATCAGGTATTGGGACATTTCTCATTGAGTTTCAGAAAATAAAAAAAATATATATACTGGACGGTCCATAATTTTTTTTCCAAAAATCAACTTGAGCATATAGGGTAGGATTCCATCCCTACTGTTGCATCTCATTGCCTTTTTGTTCTTACGATATAGGATCGATCCCATCTGGTTGTGACACTGAACCGTCATATTTGCTCTAGAAGTGTCGCAACTTGGTGGTATAGCTTGCCAAAACATGGATGCCCTAGGTAGTTCCTGGTTGCATTATGGTATCCATGCCATTTCTAACAACACTGTAGGCTCGGGAGTCCGTATAGTCTTTCTAGAATATGAGTTTGAGCCTCATTTGCATGGGTCTTTTTCACTCTTTGTCTTACCCTCCGGACTCCCAAAACATAACAGGTCTCCTTTAAGCCCTTTTCAGACCCTCTAAACATGAAAAGATTGGCGAGCGATCTTGTGACATTTCACGCTCGTTAAACTGAAATTTGAAGTCACGTCTGTCTGGCGGTAGTTTACCCCTTTTTCAGTCCGGATGGTCAACTGTACGAACAAAGGAATACTCTATCGAATTCCAATTCTTTAGAAGAGTATCCTCAGGTATAATTTTATTCCTTTTTCGGGCCTGAGGGACTAAATTTATGAAAAAGAAACCCCCCCCGGAGTCCATAGTTAAGCTCTTTTCAGACTCCCTAAAATTGAAAAGATTGTCGAGTGACCTTATTCTTTCACACTCGTTAAAATGGTCCAGAAGAATATTCCTGACGGAGTCCATAGTTAAGATTTTTTCAGACTCCTTAAAAGTGAAAAAATCGCTGAGTGATCTTGTCCTTTTCACACTCGTTAAAATGGTTTTGAATTGACGTCTAATCGGTGCTAGTTTATCCCTTTTTCGAACCAACTAGACTATTGACAAAAAAGGTACCACAATGGAGTTTCCTTTTATGCTTTTTCAGACTCTCTAAACATGAAAAATCACCGAGCTTCCCTTCGCTGGGCTCGTTAAACTTACATCGAAGGATGTTACCATTGTGTGTTCTATCAACTGCATTTGCATCCTTTACCCATCAGCCTAGTAACAGTTTGCTTTTGCGTCTTAACACCTTTGGCCACAGGAGGATTTTTCCCGAGTATCATTTCCTTAGAACATCAGTCTTGTCCTTGTGCCTTGAGCTTGTATGTTTTCTATACTCGTTCCTCCACTGTAACGTAATATTCCTTTATTCTTTTCAAAATCATCAAAAAGAACACAAAAAAAAATCAAATATACCCCAAAAAGAGGATGGGAAAAGTATTTTCTTTATTGGCAGCATCATGAGTCTCCCTTGGATAAAGCACATTTGTTCGTTTGATTCATCAGACTTTGGGATGTAGTACGACCTTAGGAAGCTTTGCTCACTATATTGAGTTGTGTCCTCCATCGTTTGGTTACTCTTCCAAACATATGGAGAGTTTGCGTTGCCTCCTGCTTCGTAGACTTATGATTAACAGATATGCTGCCTGAGTCTTATCGCTTGTAGTGCTATTGTCCAAGGGAAGTTTTTCACTTAGCCTGAGTTGGCCCCTCTACAATATGTCTCTTGTCTGCATACCCAGCCATCTTGAACGTCCAATCAAGTCTTTATTCGAAATCACTGAAGCCTTCAGTCCGATCATCAAGATTATCAAGTCCACAACCGACAAGCTGTCGAAGACCTCTGGGTAGTGCAATCGTACACTCATATTACACTCCTACCCGAGTTTAGAATATTTTGAAGTTGTTGCTCGAGCTCTGAAGTACAGCCATCAGGCCGAATCAGCTTCTGGGAGATGGCTACTTTATATGTATATATTTCTGATTTCGAGATGTAGCTTCACTGTGTATTATTCGCGGCTACTCTTCATAGTTATTTGACATGGATCTACAGTGTATTTGATTGGTAGCCATGGTTCTATTTTATTCCGAGCATAGGTATGCCCGCCTCGGTGAGACATTTGATATTTTTTGCAGATGGCACCTCCTGATTCCTGTTTCCTGGGCTCACTCATTCAGCATATCAGTACAGATTGGTAAAAAAATTGGTAATGTATTTCGTCCATCAGATGCTCTTCTGACCTCACACATTAGGGGGCATCTGTTATAACCCTAAATTTCACTATCCATGCTTACCTGGCATCAGGCCAACTCATTGCCCTTCATTGCCAAAGCCATGCTGAACAGACTCTTTAAAAACCTCTTAAATTAGGTAACCCGTGCCCTAACCCATTACTGGGCGTGTTGGAACGCTGGCAGACCTTCTGCTGCACGTGTTGGAACGCTGGCTGGCCCACTACAGACCGCGTTTACCTAACAAAGCACAAAATCAGGAAAGTTGCCGACGGAACAAAAAGATTTGGGTCAGTTAACTGGACCTCCCAGCCATGCATGGCCGAGAGTTCGTCCAAAACCCTAGCTCCTTCTAGCCTATAAAAGAAGGGGTAGGGGTACTATTCAAAGGAGGAAAATCATAGCAAAGAAACTCTGCCCAATTGCCGAATCCATTTTGTCCCAACTCTTTAGCCTTTCCTCAAGATTTAGGAGAATTCAAGCAAAGCAGTTGGAGGACAAAGAAGAGGAGGAGCCCAGGATCAGGATCAAGGAACGGTGGCCGATCTCTATTATCATTGTAATTTGATTCATCTTGAGATTAATAAAGAGTACTTTTCCCATCCCAATGCACGAGTCTTATATGTTTCATTCGATTTATGCTTAATCTCTAACCCTCTAGTAGAACAATAGCATGCATGCGTAGTTTTGTCTTGATTGCAGGATCGGTTTTCGGAAGGAGCAGCAGAAGCAAGGGGATAGAGCGCAACGGAGGATCTACATCAAACGACGATAAAAAGGTTAGTTGATTCTTCCCATGTTTGCATGTGAAAAAGGGTTTTAGGTTTGGGGTAGAAGGTTAAAAGTAATTTCTTAAGGGTCATGATGTGCATGCAAGTTTAAGCCCTAGCTTGTTAGTCCGTAGGGTATAGTTTCCCCACAACAATGCCATTAATATGATTCGGCCCTATCCCATGTACATGGACATGCTTATTTATCTCATTATTTATATAGATATAACCATAATTGTAAGGAGGAACTATTTGTTTGCATTGAATGTTTTAATTTTCAATCATATTAATATAAAACTCTTAACATTTTTTACATTACATTATAACCTCTATATTAAGAGACATATCTCATTCACATTACACTATATATTATAGAAATATTAAGTTACCAACATGTAAAACATACTTTTCTTCATCTATTTTTTGCATGTGCCATTTTGGTCATTTCAATTGAGCAATAGAAAACACTCTCAAAATTCAAACAATTCTTTTAAACCTAGTCCCTATGTCTTCAATATTTTAATTTTCAACTTCTCCTTCTTCCTATTCATGGAGCTTTTTGCTAATAAATTAATTTGATATTCAACTTTTAAAAAGTCAAATTTCTAGATATAATATATATGATTTTTCCTCCTTATATAATATATATTAAATAAAAGTCTAATTTATGAGAGAAGAAAAAGCATTAAAAATTAAAAATTATATATATATATAAGTTTGTTCATGAAATATATTTATTAGGAGTAAATGAGAGGTAGATAGTTTTATAACTGCATAATCTTACTCCAAGTCAATGCTATAATTTTCTTTATACAATCACAAGTAAAAGAGTAAAAATATTAAAATTAAATGTAAAATTTCAACACTACTTATTTCTGCATATTTGTTGCTCAATTGATGACAAATAAAATCATAGATATTTGTTGCCCAATTAATAACAAATAAAATCATAGAGTTGGTGATGATAGATTTTGATTTTGAGTTGGTTTAAAGGAAATTTGAAGCTTATTAGTCCCTGCCCTTCGGGCTGGTAGGGACTATAGTAATCGGTTCTCTATTGATCTATTAATCTTGCATGGAAACAAATGAATTTAACCTAAAGTTTTTCCAAATTCTTAAATTTTTGGACTTGGATTTCATATTTTATCGTAAGTTTTGAGTTTGACATTTTATTTGGCCTCATATCGAGGAAAAGTTAGTGTAAAGTTTCACATACTTTACGTGGTTTGAACTTAAACTTAGGAAACCAGATATAAGATGAAGTAGAGTTAAACAGTCTAGAAATAATAGTTCAATGAAAACTTAAACATATGCAATAATCCTTGAGATTTTAAATACCTTGTTATTCTAATAACTAATTAGATTCAACTTTTTAAAGTCTTATTCTCTAAATGTTTAAACACCCTATGTTTAAAGTCTTATTCTAAAACTGTATTATGTAATTCAATTTAAAAACGTTGTTTCTTCTGTAATTTTGTTTAAAAAAATTGAATTCGTGGCCCTGTCCATGTACATGGACATGCTCGAATTTGGTCTTATCCATGTACATGGATAGCCTCAAATTCTTAGGTAGAACATATAACTTCATATTTCTATGATCTTATATGAAGTCACATATTTTCCTTGTTTATTTCATTATGAATCTATAATTAGAAGACGAGATATCATATATTTCACTAAAGAAAATCAATATACTTTATGATTGTTAACCCGATAAATTATGTTGAGAGCTTCACTCGAAGAATTCTCTTAATTTATGTATGGATGGTAGAGTTAAATGGTTTAGAAATAATAGTTGAATGCAAACTTAAACATATGCAATAATCCTTGAGATTTCCAAGACTTTGTTATTTTGATAACTAATTAGATTTGAATATAAAGTCTTATTCTCTAAATGTTTAAAACACCCTATGTTTAAAGTCTTATTCTAATAACTAATTCGGCCCTATCCATGTACATGGACAAGGATGTCATTAAATATTTCATTTTCTTGTGACATGTCCATGTACATGGA
>ML789516.1:388023-400595 GCA_009831015.1 Picea engelmannii | reverse complement strand
TATTGCATGGAAATAATTATGTTGATGGCTGAAATGTTGCTAACCCCTGAAATTGAGAACATTTCAGGAACTGTTAAACACTGCAACAGGAAAGTTACAAGCCAGGTAGTCATAAGAATGGAGACTACATAAAATTTTATGTTTAGAAAATTGAAATAATGAACTTACTGTTGTTAACTGTGGACATGCATATGCATAGAATGACGTGTCATTCTATTGGTCAAGTTGTTTGGTAATTGTGATTGAATTGCCAGGTGCAAAAATTCTAAGATTATTGCATAAGATGTTGTACATATTGAATTATGATGTACAGAAAATACCAACAATTTGTTGGCAGTATGTAAGATGAAGTCTTGCAAGAAAATTGTAGGTAGTTTTGTGCCTGTGGAAAAATCGCAGAGATGAATGCATTCATAATGTGGCAACAGCCAAGATGAATCATGAAATAGGATGTCATGTTTTGGGAATAAAATTTGAATTTCCTTTCAAATTAATTAGAATTCCTAAATGAATTCTTGTATGTTCTCTCATGATAACTTCATGTGGTTGATGCAGATGAGATTATGTTGATAAAAGTTAAAATGTTGGCTACAAAGAGTATCTCAGGAAGATGCTGCTTGGAAACCTTTGAGGGAAGTTGGAACTCTTGGAGCCATGGTGCTCTAAGACTTCTAGTCTGGCATGTTGCCAAGACTAAGGAAGGGAGGTGTAGCACCGATGGAATGTGCTTGTGAAGGTGTATACTCCTGGGTGGACAGGCATGTGGGGAATGAGAGACCGTTGGTTGGAGTATTGTTGAGGTTTGAATGGTTGGAGTGCTGCTAAGGTCTGGTACCTTGGACTAGACCATGTGGATAAGGATTGTGGACCATGGCTATCTTGGGAAGCCATTGCCCAATAGAGTCGTAGCTCTGCTCCGGGCTTGTTATTACCCTAAATTGCACTATCCATGCTTACCTGGCATCAGGCCAACTCATTGCCCTTCATTGCCAAAGCCATGCTGAACAGACTCTTTAAAAACCTCTTAAATCAAGTAACCCACACCCTAACCCATTGCTGGGTGCATTGGAACGTAGGCAGGCCTTATACTGCACGCGTTGGAATGCGGGCTGGCCCACTACAGCCAGCGTTTACCTAACAAAGAAAAAAATCAGGAAAGTTGCCGACGGAACGAAAAGCTTTGGGTCAGTTAACTGGAACTCCCAGCCATGCATGGCCAAGAGTTTTCCTAAAACCCTAGCTCCTTCTAGCCTATAAAAGAAGGGGTAGGGGTACTGTTCAAGGAGGAAAAAATCATAGCAAAGAAACCTTGCCCAATTGCCGAATCCGTTTTGGTCCCAACCCTTTAGCCTTTCCTCAAGCTCTAGGAGAATTCAAGCAAAGCAGTTGGAGGACAAAGAAGAGGAGGAGCCCAGGATCAGGATCGAGGAGTGGTGGCCGGTCTCTATAATCATTGTAAGTTGATTCATCTTGAGATTAATAAAAAGATACTTTTCCCGTCCCAAATACACAAGTTTTATATGTTTTATTTGATTTGTGTTTAATCTCTAACCCTCTAGTAGAACAATAGCATGCATGTGCAGTTTTGTCTTGATTGCAGGATCGCTTTTTGGAAGGAGCAGCAGAAGCAAGGGGATAAAGCTCAACGGAGGATCTACATCAACCGATGATAAAAAGGTTAGTTGGTTCTTCCCATGTTTGCATGTGAAAAAGGGTTTTAGGTTTGGGGTAGGAGGTTAAAAGTCATTTCTTAAGGGTCATGATCTGCACGAAAGTTTAAGCCCTAGCTTGCTAGTCCGTAGGGTAGAATATCCCCACAACAGAATTGGCGACTCCACTGGGGAGATTTACTCTTAGGGTTTCCAGATTTGGTTAAAGGTCTTTTGGGTAGTTCAAAGAAGTTCAGTCTCTTTTTCTTTTTTTATTTTGTTGTCTGTTAGGTCAAAGCTAGCAGGGAACCTGGTTATCAATACCAGTTTTTCCTTGACTGTTGCTTGACATTTATTATCGGGACACACAGAGGTTCATGTGGCTTGCAGAAGGTCTTCACATGTGTAACCCGCGCCCTAACCTCTTGTAGCCCACGTTTGAACGCTTGCTGCAGAGGTTTCAGTAGCGTGTAGCATTCAAAAAGCTTAAGAGGCAGTCTCCTCTTCCCTGTCAGAAGTTTACCTTCTCAGGGGGCTTTCTGGATCCTGTCTGGGTCTTGTTGGTTTATTGTCTTGTTCTTTAGTCTGTCTTATTGTGTTGGTCATTCTTTGCATTTGTTTTCTTTTTTGCAAATTTTTCTTTTCTGTTGAAGTAATAGCATCCAAGCCTTTTAGAGACCCTAGTTGTCAATACCAGAGGCCTTTTTCAGGCCTGAGATGCCTGTGTGTTGTTTTATCTTGGTTTTTATACAGACCCGCAGCCTGTTTAAGCTTAGCCCACGGGTACCCGCGCTCTGTTGTAGCTCAACATGCGTTTGCACGCGTGCTGACTTGGTGACAGTCGCGGGCTTGATTGGTAACTTTTCAGCTTGGGTGGGGCAGTCATCCCCTCCTGTGGTGAGAAGAGCTCCTCTTAGGGGTATAGATTCTGGAGCTGCACAGTCAGCAGGTTAGGGCATATTATCCTTAGCCTGTGTTTGTTAGTTGATGTTTTGATAGAAAAGACAAAAGAGAAAAAAAAATATTTGTTTTATGGTTTTTTGGCAAGTATTAGAATCGGTGCTGTCTTGATTGCTTTTTTTCATTTTGTGCCCTGATTGTTTTGCGATCTGCACTTTAAGCCAGAGTTTTCTTTTCATTCTCTTGGTTTTGTTCTTGTCAACATTTTTCCTTGTTGCGTTATTTTGCAATGAAATAAAAAAAAAAAAAAAATCTTGTTTCATTTTCTTCTTGGTTTGAAGATTTTGGTTGTTGCATCACTAGCTAGGAAAGAAGTATTTTTGCGTAAGTTTTTGCAGTGCATTTAGATTATAAGTAGCTCGCAGATTTGAGAGAAAGTCCTTCATATTTACTGCATCAAATCTTAGTAAATTTGAAAACAAAAGAAGTCTTTCTTGTTGAAAAGTTGTTGGTTTTGCATTTTAGTAAAAGTTTTGTTTCCAAACATTTCTTGTTCATTTTGTTTTGAGTCTTTTTACACACCATCAGTTTCACTTTCGTACCTTGTGACTTAAAAAGCCCATTAAAGAGAAACGCTAATTAAAATCAATTAGACTTTTCTGTTTGTAGGGTGCATACACTAGCTCAGGAATAGGGCCTTGGAATAGGTTGGAGAGTAAATTCTCCAAGACCACCCAAACCAAACATTGGAGTCTGTCAATAGGGAGTGTAGAAGTCCAGTTACAGAAAGTTATCTAGGACCCCCCTCTAACAAAGGGGCTAAACACGAGGTCGCGTAAGGAAAGGTAGCGGAGATAACCCCTCCAAAGCTGGACCGAGCATTGTGGAGAACACATATCGAGGATCTGTTAAGGGATTCCATCATTTGCATTTGCCACGGAGCTTCGTGGGTCTCGAATCCGTTCGAGGTCCTCAGTTGTCTTCCGGACCATTTTCTCTCGATACCCTTGACAGGTTTCGGGCTTGATACCCTGCTCATTGTAGTCTACCCGACTATCGACTGTATCCGCCTAGTGACTGTTCACGTGCTGGCAAACTAGTTGCCAATCTTTTCTAGGGACATACACAGGTGACTGCGAGGGTATACCGCGGTACCTAGGATAGACATCGGGCCACACTTTGCAGAGTATACCCGGAGGGTGCTTCTGTATTTGAGTTGCACTTGCACCGGTAAGTTGCTCTAGTGTTGGTTGTTGTAACTGTTCTTCCAACTAGTTTAGTGCTTGCATGATTTATCTTCTAGGGGCTTTCTTTTAGTGAGTGTTACTGTTTGTTCATGTAGAATACCTTAGCATGTTGTGAATCTTCTCACACAGTGGAGGATTCAGAACTCCGCCGGTCACGAAGGCTTCTGGGCTTGCCGCCGGTTATACTGGAGCCACCCCCGCCCCCATTGAGGCGGAAGTTAGACCAACGAGGGTCTTTCGAAGCAACTGGGTCTCAAACCATTGAGCCCGAACAACTCCCGGAGGAATCAGCTGCCAATCTTGGATCGGTTGACACCTCAAACACTGATACTTGGCTGGACATTATTGTGCCAATTCAATTCTACGAATGCCTATCAACACCCAACCCAATTATGGAACCAAACTCTGTTACTTCCACTGGGAATTCTTCCATCCCTATCACTGTCTTGCCTTTGTCGACGGTCCGGGCCACCATGGTTTCAGTCGCAACTATGTCCCACAGTGGACTGACCCCATCTATCGTGGTGGCCACACCTCCTTACACACCTAGTGCGATAGGCCCTCCATTTTCATACGGTATGCCTAGTTCAGGTACAAGTCCTCCACTCACTTCTTCCACTTTACAGACTTTGGGTCTGGGGGCAGGGAGCTCTAACGCTCCTCTGCAAGGTCAACTTGGAGGCATTCCTATCCCTTTTAATGCTTTTCCTTACGCTGGGGGTCATATCCTTCCTTCGTCCTCTTCGCTTAGTGGATTGCATCAGCAGTCCGCTGGGCAGCCTGCACACACAAGTCCATTTGGAGCCGGGAGTCAAGGAACACCTGTGCAAACTCTGCCGGTAGGTTCGTCACCGTTCGTTTGGAACGGGACGTTTGGTAATAACACTTTCGCATCCACTACTTTATCATCAGGGGGCACACCCATTTTTGGACAGTCTATGCTAGCACAGGGTACTATTCCTGCGCTGAGGGCACATATACCAGGACCTTGGAACTCAGGACAAGGATCCGTTCCTTCATCTGGAATGTCGTTCTGGGGCAATTCTTTCCACAGTCAATGGAACCCCGGACATACTTCTATGCCTCTCCCCTCGGGACCGGCATGGGGTAATCCTTCCCAAAGTCCGTCAAATACGATGAACGCCCAACATCCTATGTCCTTCATGGGGAATCAACAAATGATGTCTCCTCAAATGCAAAACCCTTATGCTGGTCAGGGCCACGGTTTCTACCAAAACCCTGGCCAGCAACCAAAATTTTCCTGTCAACCTGGTGCCAGTAAAACCCCAAGACCCTTTTATCCTAGCTATCAACAACAACCTAAACTACCTTTCTTGGCAATGTTACACTTGCCAGATTTAACACGGTTGTTGAATGATCCTATCTGTCATGATCCACGTTGGCCTCCTATGCCGACGAAGTTTCCTTCGAACATCCCAAAGTTTGAGGCCAAGCCTAATGAAGATCCAGGTGATCACGTGACTACTTTCCACCTATGGTTTTCATATAACTCACTGAAATCCAGTTGCGATTGTTTCAATGCACTCTTATTGGGAGTGCCGCGAAATGGTACATAGAGCTTGATCGTTCACGATATTCTTTTTTCGGCGAACTGGCTATGGATTTCCTTAACCATTTCCAGTTACCTGTGAGATACGACGCTGGCACCGAGTTGCTAGCCAATTTCTTGCAGACGACAACTGACCATATCTCGGATCATATTCGAGAGTGGCGACGCCGAAAGAGTCTTATCAAGGTACCCGTTCCACCAGCATTCCTGCTTGAGTGGTTCCTTAAGTCTTTAGTTCCGCAGTTATCCAAAGACGTTGCAAATTCAGGGGTTTTCTCCGAGGAAGATGCCATCATGAGGGCTCAACAGTTTGAGCTTATCTACTCTCAGTCTGGTCTATTGTACACCATCCTGCCGGATGCACGACGATCAATTCTGGATAAAACCAGATAGAGAGCCGGACGACATGCTGACGGTATCATTGGTTCGGCACAAACTAATCCCGTTGAGCAATTGACTAAACAATTGTAGCAGTTATCTATACAACACTTAGTGGCCAGCCAGACTACTTCTTTGACTACTCCTCCTACTCAAATGTCGGAAGTACACTCCGTACATATGACGAACCCAAAGGCCAACCAGCAGCCCGAAGGGAAGAAAAAACAATGCAAGAAGAGTAAGGGGGATAAAAAACCAAATGATAATGCTGGCGAGGGCACCACAGAAAAGAGGAAGTTGAGGTATCCGTGCAACCTATATGTGGAAGACCACCCAACCCACCTATGCCCTCGACTTGCAGAGGCCCAGAAGTTTGTCACGCAGCAACAGCAAGCCGTGTTGACTAATCCCTTTCAGCATGGGCAAAATTTAACTCAAGCCTCTACAAGTGCTGAGGTGGGCAGCCAAGAAAACTTCCCTCCCCCAAACAATTCATCTTCCATGAACGTATATATGGTTAAAAGGGATGCTTTAATAACGACTATAGCACACAACTATAGCAAACCAAGTGCCTCTGAGAAGGGCAAAGAAGCCGAGATCCCGTCTCTTCCTCTACAGATCGAGAATACATTGGGTGAAACAATGACACGCATCCCAAAGGGTGTGTTTAAGTGAGCTTCTCACAATCCAAATGCAAGGGCCGCCCAGAACTACTCTGTGGTGGAAGATTTATCACAAACCCCTTGTGCTATGTCCTCTTTGGAGGTCCTCCAAAGTTGCCCTACTCAGAGAAAAGTCTTGTTGACTACTTTAGGCTCTACTA
Source organism: Picea engelmannii (assembly GCA_009831015.1). Taxonomy (NCBI): domain Eukaryota; kingdom Viridiplantae; phylum Streptophyta; class Pinopsida; order Pinales; family Pinaceae; genus Picea; species Picea engelmannii. The sequence continues at coordinate 394,028 of ML789516.1, read as the reverse complement.
AGACTTGTAACCCGGGTACCATCATGTTAGATACGATTGACTTGAAACCTCGTTTGCCTTACCACGTCGCATTTCAGATAGTAGTGGATCATCACACGAAAACTTTTACATGGAATATCTTCCGCACGGTGGTAGACGAGGGCGCTTCGACTTGCGTTATGTCGTTAACATGCTGGAAATCCATTGGTCAACCTGAGTTGTTTCCGTCACCTACTCTCCTCACTGCGTTTGATGGTCATTCTTTCCGATTGCATGGCATCATTAATTCGTTCCCTGTGCAGTTAGGGGGGAAGACTGTGTGCATTGAAGTAGAGGTAATTGATGCCCCCATAGACTACAATCTATTGTTAGGTCGTAGTTGGACTTATGCAATGCAAGCGGTAGTTGCTACAGTTTTCCGAGTCTTATTATTTCCACATGAAGGCTGGATAGTGACTATTGATCAGTTATCCTTCTCTCAACCTGACCCAGCTTTGGGGGCATCCACGGTTCCCATGGTTAATAATCCTCAAGCCAGTGTCGTTAACGTAGGAGTTGGTTTGTGCCCATATTTGATGGGTACTTTCGATTACCCACCTCCTCATGGTGATGTTAAGTTTATATCCACCCACCACAAGGCTAAGATTTTCCATGTTTCGTCATTCTGCACGACTTACTTTCAGGATCCGTGGATTATTCCTTCCCCATCAGACATGATGGATGCGACGGGGCATGCAGGCATGTCTACACCCTTGTCAGCCACTGAAGTAGCGTACTCTTTGGTTCAGCAAGCTTCAGCTACTCCTGATCCGATTCCCGCACAAGATTTGGATCCACTCCTTGAGCCTAATTGGGCTCAAGATTCTTTTGCCAACACCGATTCGTTAGATTTAGTCTTGCCTTCTGAAGAAGCTATAATCGAAGCAATGACTGGTCTGGACAAACCCTGGGAAGATATTCATCACAGATCATATTTCCTCCTAGAGTTACACCGAATCAAGGCAAAAGAATTCACTATCACCATGACGGGAGAACAACCTTGTCCCATTAACCTCTTGGCTACACAGGATATTTATGCTGAGGGAAATATGGCGACTATCACTGCTACGATACCTATAAATATCTCCCGAAACCCCGGCATCGTGGAGAATGTCTTCATCGGAGCGGATTTCTCCCCCGAAGAGATTCATATTTACACGGATCTTTTTAAAGAATTCCACGATGTTTTTGCTTGGTCTTACGAGGAAATGCCAGACATCGATCCAAAAATAGTTGAACATGAGATCACTACATATCCGGACGCTAAGCCTGTTCGACAAAAACTTCATCCAGTTAATCCTAGGAAAGCAGCAACCATCAAAGCCGAGGTTGAGAAATTGCTTAAGGAAGGGTTCATATACCCTATTCACTTGACTCAATGGGTGTCAAACCCCGTGCCGGTCGATAAAAAATAAGGCACGATTCGTGTCTGTACCGATTTCCATGATTTGAACAAGGCATGTTCGAAAGATAATTATCCAACCCCATTCATCGACCAGATCATTGATGAGTGCGCCGGTTGTGAAGCCTTTTCGTTCATGGATGGTTTCTCGGGTTATAACCAAATCCAAATCAAACCTGAGGACCAACACAAAACGACATTCATTTGTTCGTGGGGTACATTCGCTTATCGAAAAATGCCTTTTGGTCTCAAGAATGCTGGAGCCACTTTCCAGTGGGCCATGCTTTTGCATTTCATGACCTCAAACATATAGTCGAGGCATATCTAGATGATTCAACATCACGCTCTCGCAAGCGAAAGGATCATACTATGCACCTCCGACTAATATTCGAACGCTATCGCTACTTCCAGATTCGCTTAAATCCCAACAAGTGCAACTTTTACGTCACGTCAGGACATTTTTTAGGTTTCATTGTGTCAACAACGGGGATCACGGTTGATCCTCTTAAGGTGGAGGCAATAGTCTAGCTGCGCCCCCCACGCACAATTTTACAACTTCAGAGTCTTCAAGGCAAGGCGAACTTCTTACGACGCTTCATCGCCAACTATGCCGAAATCACCAAGGGCTTCATGCGTTTACTGAAGAAAGACGTTCCTTTTCTCTGGGACGAAGCAACACAATGCTCTTTCGATGCATTGAAACACGCCCTTACAACCGCACCTCTGCTACGGCCACCGAATTATAACAAGGATTTCCTGTTATATCTGGCTGCCGCAGAGTCAACCATAGGCATGGTTTTAGTTCAGGAAGATGATTCGTTTTATAAATATGTGATCTATTACCTAAGCCGAGGCCTCGTAGGATCGGAGCTTAGTTATACCCATATTGAAAAACTTGTGTTGGCAGCAGTCCATGTTGTTCAACGGTTCCGTCACTATGTTTTGTTTCGTAAGACCACTGTCATTGCCGTCGTGAATCCATTTCAGTACATGTTGACACGACGAGTTATCGGTGGAAAAATCAGTAGATGGATGGTCATCCTCCAATAATTTGACTTAGACTTCGTTTCAGTGAAGTCCAAAAAGTCATTGGTCTTCGCAGAACTTATTTCGGAACTTCCAGTTGAGTCAGGTGACATTGTGCCTGAGGAATCGCCTATCCGGGGGGATATGTTTTTGTTCGAATCATCTGACCCCTGGTACGAAGATATATTGATCTATCTCCATACTTTGAAGTGTCCTACCTCCTCTTCTCGTGATGAGCGTCGGCGGATACGCCATCAGGCCAAGAGCTATCTTATACTCAATGATACGTTGTATCGGAGAGGTGTAGATTGTATCTTGCGTCGATGTCTCACTCATGAGGAGGCCATCATAGTGCTCAACGATTTCCATACAGGAGCTTGTGGCGGTCACTTATCCGGGTTGGCAACAGCCTAAAAGATTTTACGAGCAGGTTACTTTTGGCCCACACTTATCAAATATTGTATCGAGTCGGTCAAGAAGTACCATCTGTGCCAAATCTTCTCACGGAAGATGAGGGCACATCCAGCTCCCATGTTTCCTGTTATCACCGTCGGTCCCTTCACCAAGTGGGGGATTGATTACACTACATGCAACCCCCCATCAGCAAGGGGGCACCGCTACATCATTGTAGTTGTCGACTACTTCACTAAGTGGGTCGAAGCTATGCCGACGTTCAAAGATGAATGAGAGACTGCAGCTCTCTTCTTATTTAACCATATTATAGCACGGTTCGGAGTCCCGAGAGAGATTGTCACTGACCATGGCAGTCACTTTCAGAACCAAATGATGTCTGAGTTAATATCAAAGCTTGGGTTACGGCAAGAACATTCCTCACGTTACTATCCCGAAGCCAATGGGTAGGTGGAAGCTGTTAACAAAACTCTTAAGACAATGCTACAGTGAACCATCAACTCAGCCAAATCTAACTGTCATTTGATGTTATACTCGACATTATGGGCTTACCGAACATCAGTTAAGACTGCAACTGGTTTCTCACCTTTCCAACTCATTTACAGGCTAGAGGCAGTCTTGCCCATCGAATGTCAAATTCCATCTCTGAAATTGGCAGTACAGTTATTGCCAGGCACTTCTCCACTTGAAGAACGGTTAGTACACCTTGAGCAGTTTGATGAACAGCATCGCGATGCAGCCCTGGCCAACGAGGCTCATAAGCATAAGGTTAAGTGTCAATATGATAGGTCCGTTCATCCTTGGGTTTTCTCTGAGGGCGACCTTGTCCTGGTTTATGACCAAGATAAGGACCCCCTGGGGGCAGGAAAGTTTAAACCCATGTGGTTTGGACCCTTCATTGTTAAGGAGGTTTTAAAGAAGGGCGCTTATCATCTGGTCGATTTTGAAGGGAATGCTTTGGTGGAGCCTAGAAATGGGCTCTACCTCAAGAAGTATTACTCATAGCATCGTCACTGTGGGTAACTTTTTGTAACATATGTATAGTCTTTGTGCTATTACTTTCTTTTGTTTCTTTTGAAAAATGTGTCATGGACGTGTCATTAATGTTATATTTCGTCACTATGGCAGATGTCAAATGAGTCTGAGGTGTTCATTGGGTATGCGGACGGTGCTAGTTGACACACGTGGAGGCTTGCCTCTGCATCTTGGGTAATCTTTACACCACAGGGTCAGTTGTTATCTTCCAGAGGGATATGCTTAGGTGACACTACAAACAATGTTGTTGAGTATAGCGCAGTTATTGAGTTGCTTCGTGACGCTTTGTCATTGGGTATCTCTCATCTTTGGGTCTATCTAGACGCTCAACTGGTTGTGTCGCAGCTAAACAAAATATACCGTGTGCACGACCCAACTTTACACCGACGATTCCTTAGGGTATGTCTCTTGGAATGCAACTTTGATTATATCACATATTTTCATGTTCCTAGGAGTCTAAATCAAATCACAGATACTCTAGCTAATCACATTTTAGATTGGCATCTTTCTCACACATAAAAAAGATCATGATCATACACATGTAAATACATTTTTGTACACATAATCCATAAAGACACAGAAAAGAAATAAAAACCATATATAAATATCATAAAATCCTCAGAGTACATAGATGGGCACAAGCGCCTCAAAAAGTGGGAACCATAACGAGTCACTAGGGCTTATGCCCTCAAAAAATATATACATGTCAGTGCTCGTGGCACATAAAAGACTACAAGTCGGTTCAGGGCCTGTGAGCCCTGTTATAATCATGCACAGCTTGAGCCAAACGTCTAAACAATCAGACCCATGTCCGAGGTACCCCCACAATATGAGTCTGCATGGAGGGCGGCAAGTCCTCTATCTCTGCCATGGGAACTGTGCGAGCGAGCTCAGTAAAGTTCCGCTCAATCCGCCTAAGAGCCCTCTCAGCCTCTCCTACTGGGAGGTTCCCTGCTACTGCTGCTCCCCTGGCGGCAGCAGCTGCAGCCTCTAGCCGTGGGCAGCGCCTGTTCCGTGCAAAATTGGCAGGTTGCACGGGTCCCACATCTGCACGCAACACAATGTTCACCCGTCAAAAACTCTGTTATCCAAAAACATGATATATATATCAAAAAGACATAAAAATTACATATGCAAACAAATAAACTGTACAGGCGGAGACTTACCCATCTCCCCTCACTCCTCACCAGGAGGCACTGGTATAGCTGGATCTTTGGAAAAATCTATCCCTGTGTATGGGTAATCCTCGATCGCTGGGATCTGTCATGACAGCCACGCAAAAAAGTCACCATTGAAGGCCTCTGTGGTCCTTCCACCACCCTGTCGCGGCATCAATGCTTCCCATCTGCACATTGCGGGGAAGGTCGCCAAATGTCCTCGTACTGTAAGTCGAGGACTAAAACATGGAACTCTCTCAAAAAAGAATGAACACAGGATGGTCCCAAACCCAAAGTTCTTGTGTGTCCATTGCCTGCAAGCTGTCAGCTGACCTGTCATGCTTGCCAGTAGTGTGGTACTCCAATCAAAAATTTGTGCATTCATGCACTGAATTGTACAGTTCATCTGTGCGTGTGATGCCTGATGTACGGCTGCAGAGCCGGTAATTCACCCAATGAGTGATAAGATAGTCTGAAGAGTAAGGCTGGTGATACTACTAACAGGTATCGAGGAAGTCCTATGATTGGTCCCAGCCACACAGTATTCCTCTATCAACTCTGAGACTTTGCTCGGCCCCGCAAGAAAGGTCTGAAAGTTAACAGGTTCCCCTCTCCTCAAGAGGCCCGTCAAAAAATAGATATCCTCGGTGGTGGGCACCAAGGATTGCCCCTCTATCATAAATGCCTCTGCATCTGGGTGCCAATAGTCAACCAAGGCATTCGGTAGCTTGGGTTGAGTGCACCTGAATGGACACAAGAAAAAATTCACCAAGCCACACTGTGACAGCACAGCCATAACATTCGGATCTACGACCACTGCCTCATTGGCAGCCTCATGCTCCCTCTCTCTCCACTAGACATACATCCTGTCAAACACACAAGGAAAAAAAAAAAAGAGGGAGTTTAGTCTTCATTTCATCAAATTTCCATCATACGGGAGTAGCCCGCGGGCTGTC